>JAGFBZ010000366.1:0-91677 GCA_018398805.1 Hirundichthys speculiger | reverse complement strand
GTGTTATTAGTTGAGTTTAGTTTTAGAAGATTCTGTACTTTTAGTTGACTTAGTTTAGATGAGTTCTGTTATTAGTTTGAGGTTTAGATGAGTTCTGTGCTTTTAGTTGAGTGTTTAGATAGTTCTGTGTTATTAGTTGAGTTAGTTTAGTTAGTTCTGTGCTTTTGTTTTTTTTAGATGATTTTGTGTTCTTGAGTTGTTTAGATGAGTTCTGTGTTTTTCGTTGAGTTTTTAGATGAGTTCTGTGTTATTAGTTGAGTTAGTTTTTAGAGAGTTCTGTCTTTTTAGTTTGACTTAGTTTAGATGAGTTTTGTGTTATTAGTTTAGTTTTAGATGAGTTTGTGCTTTTGTTGAGTCAGTTTAGATGAGTTCTGTCCTTTAAGTTGAGTGATTTCTGTGTTATTGAGTTGAGTTTAGTTTGTGTTATTATTTGAGTTGACTTGTTTTAGATGAGTTCTGTGTTATTAGTTGAGTTAGTTTAGATGAGTTCTTTGCTTTTAGTTGAGTCAGTTTAGATGAGTTCTTTTGTCCTTTGAGTTGATGTTTTAGTTTTTTAGATGATTTTTCTGTGTTATTAGTTGAGTTAGTTTATATGAGTTTTGTGTTTTAGTTGAGTTAGTTTAGAGTTCTGTATTTTAGTTGACTGTTAGATGAGTTAGTTATAGTTCTTTTAGATGATTCTGTGCTTTTAGTTGAGTTGTTTTAGATGAGTTCTGTGTTATTAGTTGAGTTAGTTTAGATGAGTTTCTGTGCTTTTTAGTTTGAGTTAGTTTAGATGAGTTTGTGTTATTAGTTGAGTTAGTTTAGATGAGTACTGGGCTTTTAGTTGAGTTAGTTTAGATGAAGTCTGTGGTATTAGCTAAGTTGAGTTAGTTTAGATGAGTTCTGTGCTTTTAGTTCAGTTAGTTTAGATGCCTTCTGTGCTTTATTTGAGTTAGTCTAGATGAGTTCTGTGTTATTAGTTGAGTTGAATTAGTTTAGATGAGTTCTGTGCTTTTAGTTGAGTTAGTTTAGATGAGTTTTGTGTTATTATTTGAGTCAGTTTAGATGAGTTCTTTGGTTTTAGTTTAGTTAGTTTAGATGAGTTCTGTGCTTTTAGTTCAGTTAGTTTAGATGAGTCCTGTGTTATTAGTTGAGTTAGTTTAGATGAGTTCTGTGCTTTTATTTGAGTTAGTTTAGATGAGTTCTGTGTTATTAGTTGAGTCGGTTTAGATGAGTTCTGTGCTTTTAGTTGAGTTAGTTTAGATGAGTTCTGTGCTTTTAGTTCAGTTAGTTTAGATGAGTTCTGGGTTAGTTGAGTTATTTATTGAAGTCTGTGTTATTTAGTTTAGTTTAGAGAGTTCTGGCTTTTGGTTTTAGTTGAGTTAGTTTAGATGAGTTTTGTGTTATTAGTTGAGTCAGTTTAGATGAGTTCTGTGCTTTTAGTTCAGTTAGTTTAGATGAGTTCTGTGTTATTAGTTGAGTTAATTTAGATGAGTTCTGTGCTTTTATTTGAGTTAGTTTAGATGAGTTCTGTGTTTTATTAGTTTAGATGAGTTTTGTGTTATTTAGTTGAGGCGGTTTAGATGAGTTTCTGTGCTTTTAGTTTTGAGTTAGTTTAGATTAGAGTTTTTGTTTTATTAGTTGAGTCAGTTTAGATGAGTTTCTGTGCTTTTTAGTTCAGTTAGGTTTAGATGAGTTCTGTGTTATTAGTTGAGTTAATTTTAGATGAGTTCTGTGCTTTTATTTGAGTTAGTTTAGATGAGTTCTGTGCTTTTAGTTGAGAGTTAGTTTATTAGTTTGAGTTTTGTGTTATTTTTAGAGTTTAGATGAGATTCTGTGCTTTTAGTTGAGTTAGTTTAGATGAGTTCTGTGTTATTAGTTTAGTTTAGATGAGTTCTGTGCTTTTAGTTGAGTTAGTTTAGATGAGTTCTGTGTTATTAGTTGAGTTAGTTTAGATGAGTTCTGTGCTTTTAGTTGAGTTAGTTTAGATGAGTTCTGTGTTATTAGTTGAGTTAGTTTAGATGAGTTCTGTGCTTTTAGTTGAGTTAGTTTAGATGAGTTCTGTGTTATTAGTTTTGAGTTGTTTAGATGAGTTCTGTGCTTTTAGTTGAGTTAGTTTAGATGAGTTGTTTGTGTTAGTTTAGTTGTTTAGTGAGTTTAGATGAGTTCTGTGCTTTTAGTTTCTTTAGTTTTAGATGAGTTTGTGTTCTTGAGTTAGTTAGATGATAGTTGATTCTGGATGGTTTAGTTTTGTTAGTTTAGATGAGTTCTGTGTTATTAGTTTAGATTAGTTTAGATGAGTTCTGTGCTTTTTAGTTCAGTTAGTTTTAGATGCCTTCTGTGCTTTATTTGAGTTAGTTTAGATGAGTTTCTGTTTTATTAGTTGAGTTGAATTAGTTTAGATGAGTTTCTGTGCTTTTAGTTGAGTTAGTTTAGATGAGTTTGTGTTATTAGTTTGAGTTAGTTTAGATGAGTTCTGTGCTTTTTGAGTTTAGTTAGTTTAGATGAGTTCTGTGTTATTAGTTTGAGTTTTAGATAATTCTTTGTTTTAGTTGAGTTTATTTTAGATGAGTTCTGTGCTTTTTAGTTGAGTTAGTTTTAGATGAGTTGTGTTATTATTTGAGTTTATGAGTTCTTTGGTTTTAGTTTAGTTAGTTTAGATGAGTTCTGTGCTTTTAGTTCAGTTAGTTTAGATGAGTTTGTGTTATTAGTTGAGTTAGTTTAGATGAGTACTGGGCTTTTAGTTGAGTTAGTTTAGATGAAGTCTGTGGTATTAGCTGAGTTGAGTTAGTTTAGATGAGTTCTGTGTTATTAGTTTAGTAAGGTTAGATGAGTTCTGTGCTTTTAGTTCAGTTAGTTTAGATGCCTTCTGTGCTTTATTTGAGTTAGTTTAGATGAGTTCTGTGTTATTAGTTGAGTTGAATTAGTTTAGATGAGTTCTGTGCTTTTAGTTGAGTTAGTTTAGATGAGTTTTCTGTGTTTTAGTTTTTTAGAGTCGTTTAGATGAATTCTGTTTATTAGTTTTGTTGTTTAGTTTAGTTTTGAGTTTGATTTGTTCTTAGTTTTTAGTTTAGATGAGTAGTTTAGATGAGTTCTGTTTAGCTTTTTATTTGAGTTAGTTTAGATGAGTTCTGTGTTTATTAGTTTGTTTAGTTTTTAGTTGAGTAGTTTAGATGAGTTCCGTGTTCTTAGTTCAGTTAGTTTAGATGAGTCCTTTTTTATTTTTTTAGATGTTATTGTTTAGAGATGAGTTCTGTGCATTTTGTTAGTTTCTTTAGTTCAGTTAGTTTAGATGAGTCCTGTGTTATTAGTTCCTTTAGTCTGCATGAGTTTGGTTATTTTAGAGTAGGAATGTCAAACATGCCAAAGTTTGTTCTTGGACATATGTGATGGATCAACAGTCACTCTCATTGAGCTTTGCTGTTGATAATCCTTGATGACAGTGTGGATCGTTGACAGGGCTGGAGTGGGCACTTTTCTCAGTCCGGGAATTTAATTCAAATTCAGGCCACTCTGATACGGAGGACAAATTTGAGTACATAGAAAAAGATAAAACAAAAAACAATTCTCTCACAATGCCTTTTATTTTATTTAGATTATGGCATACAATTATTCACACCCCTTTAACAATGTATAAGTGAAATTCAAATAAAATAAAGATAATGATAAAGAAGTCTTTTCACAAATCTAAGTTCCTTGACATAACTTCTGTTGTTCTTCTGTATGCCAACTTTTACATCCCAACCATCTCCCCTCTCCTCTGGTGTTCCCCAGGGCTCTGTCCTTGGTCCCATCCTGTTCATAATCTATCTCCTCCCTCTTGGTCACCTGTTCCGTAAATATAATATCCAATTCCACTGTTATGCAGACGATACCCAGCTCTACCTTTCCACCAAACCCTCCTCCACCTCCTGCCCCTCCTCCCTCTGTGACTGTTTACATGAAATCCAATCCTGGTTCTCTTCAAATTTTCTCAAACTCAACACATTAAAACTGAGGTCCTCCTAATTGGCTCCAAATCCACCCTCACTAACCCTCCCAGTTTCACCATCCCCATCGACACCTCCTCTGTTTCCCCCTCCCCTCAGGTTAAGAGTCTGGGTGTCATCCTCGACAGCACTCTATCATTCCAATCCCACATCAATAATATTACCCCCCGGTCTGCCTACTTCCATCTACGTAAACATTAATCGCCTACGTCCATCCCTCACTCCTAACACCACCGCCATCCTGGTCCACACTCTGATTACAATCCCGCCTGGACTACTGCAACTCCCTTCTCTTTGGTCTCCCCCTCAAATCCATCCATAAGCTCCAACTGGTCCAGAACGCTGCCGCCCGTATCATCACCAGGACACCATCGATCAGCCACATCACACCTGTTCTCCAGCAACTCCACTGGCTCCCAATCACACATCGCATCGACTTTAAAATTCTGCTCTACACATTCAAGGCCATCCATAACATCGCTCCCCCGTACCTCTCTGACCTCCTCCACATCAACACTCCCATCCGAACTCTCAGGTCTGCCTCATCCCTCAGCCTCATCGTGCCACCAGCCCGTCTGTCCACTATAGGGTCCAGAGCCTTCAGCCGCTCTGCCCCCCGCCTTTGGAACTCCCTCCCTCCTGACATCAGAAACATTAATTCACTATCCATCTTCAAATCCCGCTTGAAAACCCACCTTTTTAAACAAGCTTACTCACTCTAACCAACATTGTGCTGCTGCAAATTTTAATTTAATATTTTAACTGTTTTTAAATTTTTAACTGTTTTTTAAAATGTTTGTACGGTGACCTTGAGGGTCTTGAAAGGCGCCTTTAAATAAAATGTATTATTATTATTATTATATTTTACATCATAAACGTCTATCTTGACTGTCTTCCTCTACCTGGCCCTTCAGCAGTCCTGCCCTCATCTGGATCATCAGTGGTTCTGGCATCCTGCGCTGATGCTACAAAACATTCCAGAACCATGAAAGAGACAGTTAACATTGAGTTATTCATGTTTGCGCGCCTGTGGAAATGCACGATATAACGGCGAGACGAAACAGGCTACAGTTGCAGAGAAGCTAAGGCATGTAGAACGTGCACACTCTCGAGTAGCCTATTTTATTATTAGGCCTATTATTATTAGGAATATTTTTTTTTAATAACACCTGCCCCCACGCCCACGAACCAAGCACAATATTGGTATACAGCACTTCTAAATAATGCAGCCTAAATAGCACGTTTGACATGCATTTAATACCCTAACACAGCCGTTCCCAAACTTCAGAATACCAAGGCCCAATTTGAAATGCAAAAAATCTCTGCGGCCCACCGAAACCTTTAATTACAACTGTGATCAACATACAGGACTAGGAACCATGGTCTGATATTAATGTAAGGGGTCAACAAATAAGGTGACACTCGTCATTTTAAGTTAAGATGAAAGTAAAATAACACTTAACTGGTTTGTTTTGTTACTTCTTAATGTTTTTAAATCATGCCATAAATATTTTACAGTAATTAAAAACATATTCTAAAAAGATCGAGGATTTAAAACACATTGGTTTAATTTTAATGACCTCTCACGGCCCACCTGCAGTACCGCGACGGCCCACCAGGGGGCTGCGGCCCACACTTTGGGAATCGCTGCCCTAACAAATAGCCTGTTACACAACCTGTTTAATATGTCTAATTGCATTAACCTGTGCGTGTTGGCGCTAATACAGGCAGGCTACAAATAAACAACTACAACAACTCTGTTCATCAAAATGGTTAACTGGCATTTAAAGCAACAAGTTTTCGGTTATTCTATGGAAATATGAATGCACTTTAAGCATAGATAATCCTATACCTACATTGTGACATTTTTAAGTTGACTGTTGTGACAGTTGCAAACGCTCGCCACGTTATATGATAAAATTCACAACCAGGCCAATTATCCATCTCTCTTTCAGTAACCTACCAGCTTGTCTTGAGAAGATGTCAGTTAATTTGGCACATTTGGCCGCCGCCTCCTTTCTTTTTTTTATTTTAGCCCTCTCCGTTCCGCCCAGCCTCTTTGTTTCGCGCCAGTGTGATTTACAGTAAAGACGAGCCTTGGGCCAAACAGCCTGAAACACGTGGGAGGGGTCGGGGGGAATTATGCTGCTTACATGGTCGTAGAACCACAGATTTTCTAGGAAGGGGCTGTGGACCTATTTAATCCACTATGATGCAACGGGCGGTTGCAACTTAATTGATATTAATGCAAGAATAAGACAAAAGAAGTGACAAAAAAAAATGGTTAAAATTAGTTGTCCCTGTGGTCCACATCGATGGTTTGGGCCGGGAAAGCTCCCGATCACTTTAATGTGCAGCCCGGCTTTGATCGTTGACCTCTCAACATTTTTCATGTCTTCCTGTGTCTTACGTTTCAGCTGTGGAGTGGACCCTCCCCGCCGCCAGGATCTGGCCGCCGGCCTTCCTGCCATTCTGCTTCAGCCTGGGGACGATGGGCGGGGCTCTGCTGGCATGGCTCAGCCCCACCTGGACACACCTACACCTGTCACTGGCTCTGCCACAGCTGGTGTTTCTGCCACTCTACCTGTAAGCCCAAACACCTGCTCATGTCTTTGAGTGGATATCTCTGAAAATGGTTTCTGAAGGTTTTGTTTCCCGTCTCTGAAGCTCACTCCCAGAGTCTCCTCGCTGGCTGCTGATCCAGAACAGGATGAATGTTCTGGAGCGTTACCGCGCCAACAGCCCTGCAGATAAACTCTGTTTGGACCAGGTAAATTGAGCGGACAAAGGTGTGTATGAGTATGTGTGTGAATGAGCCGCAGGTTTAACCTCCTGACGCGTCTCTGTGTTTAGCTGCTGGACTCTACCTGCGCCGACCTGCAGAAAACTGCCCAGGTGGCACCTGTCAGCGGAGGCTCCGCCCCCAGTGGCTGCGCCGCTCTGAGACACCCGACCATCCTGCTGCGGCTCTTTGTCATGAGCTACCTGAGGTACTGCACATGCTCAGTCAGGTCATCTAACAAGACGGGAACCTTTAAGAAACCTGCAACTCCTCCACTGACCACTAGAGGCTCAACCACTTTAGTGACTTAGAAGTTAGTACTGTCTTCACCTCAGGGTCAGGGTTCTCCAGCCTGGTAGCGGGTCAGGGTTCTCCAGCCTGGTAGCGGGTCAGGGTTCCAGCCAGGTAGCGGGTCAGGGTTCCAGCCTGTAGCAGGTCAGAGTTCTCCAGCCTGGTAGCGGGTCAGGGTTCTCCAGCCTGGTAGCGGGTCAGGGTTCTCCAGCCTGGTAGCTGGTCAGGGTTCTCCAGCCTGGTAGAGGGTCAGGGTTCTCCAGCCTGGTAGCTGGTCAGGGTTCTCCAGCCTGGTAGCGGGTCAGGGTTCCAGCCTGGTAGCTGGTCAGGGTTCTCCAGCCTGGTAGCGGGTCAGGGTTTCAGCCTGTAGCAGGTCAGGGTTCTCCAGCCTGGTAGAGGGTCAGGGTTCTCCAGCCTGGTAGCTGGTCAGGGTTCTCCAGCCTGGTAGCGGGTCAGGGTTCTCCAGCCTGGTAGCGGGTCAGGGTTCTCCAGCCTGTAGCGGGTCAAGGTTCCAGCCTGTAGCGGGTCAAGGTTCCAGCCTGGTAGAGGGTCAGGGTTCTCCAGCCTGTAGCGGGTCAGGGTTCCAGCCTGGTAGCGGGTCAGGGTTCTCCAGCCTGGTAGCGGGTCAGGGTTCCAGGCTGGTAGCTGGTCAGGGTTCCAGCCTGGTAGCTGGTCAGGGTTCTTCAGCCTGGTAGCGGGTCAGGGTTCTCCAGTCCTGTAGCGGGTCAAGGTTCCAGCCTGGTAGCGGGTCAGGGTTCTCCAGCCTGGTAGTGGGTCAGGGTTCCAGCCTGGTAGCGGGTTAGGGTTCTCCAGCCTGTAGCGGGTCAGGGTTCCAGCCTGGTAGCTGGTCAGGGTTCTCCAGCCTGTAGCGGGTCAGGGTTCTCCAGCCTGTAGCGGGTCAGGGTTCTCCAGCCTGGTAGCAGGTCAGGGTTCTCCAGCCTGGTAGCTGATCAGGGTTCCAGCCTGGTAGCTGGTCAGGGTTCTTCAGCCTGGTAGCGGGTCAGGGTTCTCCAGCCTGGTAGCGGGTCAGGGTTCCAGCCTGGTAGCGGGTCAGGGTTCTCCAGCCTGTAGCGGGTCAGGGTTCCAGCCTGGTAGCTGGTCAGGGATCTTCAGCCTGGTAGCAGGTCAGGGTTCTCCAGCCTGGTAGTGGGTCAGGGTTCCAGCCTGGTAGCGGGTCAGGGTTCCAGCCTGTAGCGGGTCAGGGTTCCAGCCTGGTAGAGGGTCAGGGTTCTCCAGCCTGGTAGCAGGTCAGGGTTCTCCAGCCTGGTAGCGGGTCAGGGTTCTCCAGCCTGGTAGCGGGTCAGGGTTCCAGCCTGGTAGCTGGTCAGGGTTCTTCAGCCTGGTAGCGGGTCAGGGTTCTCCAGCCTGGTAGCGGGTCAGGGTTCCAGCCTGGTAGCGGGTCAGTGTTCTCCAGCCTGTAGCGGGTCAGGGTTCCAAGCCTGGTAGCGGGTCAGGGTTCTCCAGCCTGTAGCGGGTCAGGGTTCCAGCCTGGTAGCTGGTCAGGGTTCTTCAGCCTGGTAGCTGGTCAGGGTTCTCCAGCCTGTAGCGGGTCAGGGTTCCAGCCTGGTAGCGGGTCAGGGTTCTTCAGCCTGGTAGTGGGTCAGGGTTCTCCAGCCTGTAGCGGGTCAGGGTTCTAGCCTGGTAGCGGGTCAGGGTTCTCCAGCCTGGTAGCGGGTCAGGGTTCCAGGCTCATTGTCGTCTGTAATCAGCTGATGGCTGATCAATGCCTGCAGGATTACTGCACACAAACAACCAGACAGTCTTAAATCATCTGGACCTTTGACTTGTTGCCGTCAGACGACAGGCAGACGCCGTCCTCTGATTGGCCGTCAGTAACATTTAGACATGAAAATTTTTACATGAGCTGATAATCAGGATGTAAAGCTGTTTGTGCAGGTATGCAGCAGATTTAATGATTTAACAGATCACTGCCAGTACTTCTGGAGTCTGAGCTGACAACAGGTACTTTTATTGTGCAGTCATCAACAGTTATTCATATCCAACCTTGTTTCCCAGAAGACAGGAGCAAAGCCATATCATCTTTATGCAACATGTTGAAACTGCATGAATCAAACATGGACAGAAGTGTGTTTCAGAGTCAAATACAACCTCAGATGTGTAATATACAGCTTTTTTTCACCAAACCGCTGTCTATTTAACAAAAATGAAGCCAAAACAAGAAACTAGTCATGTGGGCAGTCCTAGAACTGTTGAATGTCAGGATGTGATGTTGTTGGTCCTCCTTCTGCAGTGCCGCCTCAGCGTTGACCTACTTCGGGATCTGCATCAACATCGGCTCGTTCGGCGTCGGCGTCTACACCGCCCAGTTCTTCTCCGGCCTGACGGAGGCTCCCTGCCTGCTGGTCCCCCTGGTCCGTCTGGGGCGCCGGCCAATCAGCATGCTGGCCCTGCTGCTGAGTCGGCGCCGCCTGCCTGGTGTCGCTGCTGCTGTCCAGGTTCAACGGTGAGCAGGAACTTCTGTCACTGCACGACTTCATGAAACCAAACAAGGGAGACTGAAGACTTTTTTTCTGATAAAGTTGGAGTTTTTTTTATTGTTTAATTACTTTTTTTGCAAAAAAAAAAAATTTTTTTAAGTGATGACTTTTTTTTTATCCTCATTAAATTGAACTATAGCTTTTTTTTTCAACATTTTTCTTGAAAAATAAACTTTCTTCTCAGAAAATTGTATTTCCTTCTTGAAAACTTTCTTCTTTCTTTTGTAAAATCGAGACTTTTTTCCCCAGTCAGCTTTCCTCCTTAAACTGGGACATTTTTCATAAAAAAAAAAACCTTTTTGTTAAAAAGTGTGACTTTGTTCTGTAATATCACAACTTTTTTCCAAAGTTTATCTTCATAGTATACACTTTTTTGTGAAAATGCAGTAAAACTAAGTCAGATCATTAGCAGCGGGCGCTTCCGCAAGCTGGCCAATCAGAGGGAAGGGGAGGGGCTGCAGCGCTGCAAGAGCTAGCGTTCCCATGGAGACGGGTAGAAGTGATCCGGGCTGGACGGGGACATGTTTCAGACTGGCGGGATGATGAAGGTGATGTTTCGTGTGCAGGTGCGCCCATGCTGGTGATGAGCCTGGCTCTGCTGGGGAAACTGTGCATGCTGGCCGTCATGTTCATCTCTGTGCTGTACAGCATCGAGCTGTTTCCCACTGTCATCAGGTACACCCCCCCCCCCCCAGTCATGATACCGCCACCTCACCGCTGTTCACCACAGTAACAGCCTGTCATTTCCACCCAGACAGCGCTGCTTGTCGCTGGTCAACCTGTCCTTCCGGCTCGGCTCCCTGGCCACCACCCTTGTGCCCCCCGGCCCCAGTGGCGCCATCTCATTGGCTGCTATGGTCGTGTACAGCAGCGGACCCATCTTGGGCTCCGCCCTCTGCCTGCTGCTGCCAGAGACCAGTGGCGTCCCGCTCCCAGACTCATTGGAGGACTGCGACGGGCAGCCCTGGCCTCGGTGGCCCTTCGTGGGTGCCCTCTGGAGGCCGTGGTGAGAACGCAGCTGGACTCCATCCCGGAGCGGGTCCCTGATGAGTGGGTTTTCATTCTCGCTGTGTTTTCAGGAACCTGCTGAGCAGAGAGGCCAAGAAACCAGAGGACGTCCATCCTGTGAAGGCCGACACCAACACGGCAAACTCTTCTTCGTTTCTGCTGAGCACAGTCACCTGTGTTAATTAGGATCCTCTTCAAGATCAGAGCAGATGAATCAAGAGTTGATATGGAGAGATGTGGATCAAGCAGCAGATTGATTATTCCTCCAACGGTGTTGGAGCTTTTTTCAGGACTGAAGATGGTTTTTCTTTTTTTAACTAGCACTTTGTTCTGTTTTTATCACTGTGAAAATAAATTACGCTGAAATTTCTAGTGCAGTTTTGCTCCTTTGTGGTGTCAAATCTGATTTATGGTTCTACGTAGGCAATATGCAGATAACCAACATAACTGATTTGGGTCGCTCTGTAACTCCACCACCAACCACCAGGTGGCATTGTGGTGGTGTGATTAACATTTACCAGCTCCAACTCAGTCAAAAATATTTGCTCAGTTGACATATACTAGTCAAATTTAGTAATTGAAAGGAAGCACAGCTCTGCTGGCTGCAGCGCTGCAGAAAAGGAACCCACACTGCCATCTACTGGTTGGAGGTGTTGGACCTGTAAAAGGCTGTGCATGTACAGTACCGTAGTCTCAGTACGTGGACCGTAGGTTCCCCACATGGATAGTAGTCTCAAAACATGGACCGTAGTCTCGGTACCTGGACCGTAGTCTCGGTACGTGGACCGTAGTCTCGGTTCCTGGACCGTAGTCTCGGTACCTGGCCCGTAGTATCGGTACCTGGCCCGTAGTCTCGGTACCTGGCCCGTAGTCTCGGTACGTGGACCTGTTCAAACCACTGAGCTAAAATCCCCTTGTTGTAAATCCAAATTTTGCAAAATGAAAAAAAAGGAAATGATTTTTTTTTTTACATCAAATCTTATTCTCAAATTTCAACTGTTCCAAAACCATAACATTTTATTTTAATATTGTGAATTTTTGTCGTAAAATATTCACTTTTGTATTATTGCTATTTTTGACCTAAAATTACAACTCTTAAAAAAATGGTAGTTTTATGTGCTAATTTTAAACATTTTTGTTTTTGTTCACAACTAAAAAGATTTTTTTTTATTTTATTTTTATCTTATCCTTCAAGTTTTTGACATCAAATCCTGATTTTCTGTCAAATCTCTACTTTTTAAAAAAACAAAACTTCTAGTTGTAAAATCCTGTTATCCCATCACGACAGGACTTAACCGTATTTAGATGTTTATTAGATTATTTTTATCTGCAGAATCGTGTCCTTTATGAAGGAAAAGAGTCTTTCAATCAACAGTTTATGAAGAGTTGACGTTGGTGGAATTAGAAACCCGTCTAGATAAAATTCATCACATTTAATCATCTGATGAACAATCTTAAAATCAGAGCTTTAAATGACCGACTTTTCAGTTCGTTCACATTCTGGAAACAGTCTCCAGGAGGCTGGACGGTTCAGAACCAGACAAGACCAGAGCAGGACAACACATTCTGATGCATCTGATTTATTTGCCATCAAACGAAAGACAATTTTCTGATTAAAATCACATAACAGTCGACCTTCTTCTATCTTAAGTCTTTATATTTCAGCTTTAACAAAGAAAGTCTCCAAGTCCCACCAAAGTAACAGAACTCAGAACTGGACCCAGAGTCACCTTCTCCACAGTGACCTTTGACCTTTGTGAATGATAAACACACTGCTGAGTGAAGGAGACGTACGAGGAGCTAGGATCCTTCATTCAGTTTAACTTTAAAGCTTCCACAGCGGTTCAGGATCCAGAAACAAACCGGACAACCTGCACCGAGTTGAAACTAATACATTTCACTAGTCTACAAAAACTAAAATACTCAACCATATTGGCTTTTAGGTTATTTTGACTTTTTCTTGGGTAAAATAACCAAACGTAATCAAAAAATATCACATTTAACTTTTTCTTTGACCTTTTCCCCGTCCGACCACCGGAGGGCGAACTCATCAGTACGTCACAAAGTTGGCGGGAAAGATCCCGACCTGCCCGTCATCCAGCTTCCCCTCCCACCAGTCGTACTGGGAGTCTGTCTTGGTGACGACGGTGATCCGGGCTCCCGGGGCGAAACTCAGGTCTCCGGGCTGCTGCCCCGTGAACGGGTGGATCGCCGTGACAACCAGCGGGCCACTGGCCCCACCTCCTGACGGCCCCGCCCCTGCAGGAAAAACAATACTTTTAACTTTACATCTAAAATTTCATTTGAAAAAAGCTGAAATGAAAAGTTGCAGCTTGTCGTTACAGCTTGACAACAAAGTTAAATTTTTGAACATGTTTATGAACTTTGGTCAAAATTTAGAAATTTTGTGAACATCAATAATTTAGATCAAAAACCTGTAATATTCAGTTCAGTTCAAAAGTCTTGAGAGTTTAAAACAGAAATGTGCAATTCCACAAATGTCACAATTTTAGGACAAAAAATTTGGACATTTTTGATAAAAAGACCAAAACTGAAACCAGGTGTTAAATTCAAACATCCTGTAAATATAAAACAGTTTTTAACAACTTTTCTTCATAAATAAATCAGCACCATGATTTTATGACTAGGGCTGGGACGACGCGTCGACGTCATCGATTACGTCGACGCAAAAAATACATCGACGCAGAAACTGCACGTCGATGCGTCGTCACTCAGAATCAAAAAATGGCGGCGGCTGCGGCATCGAGTAGCAGCGAGTCGGGGGAGAAGAAGCTATCTCGTAACAGGATGTCAAAAGTATGGGAGTACTTTACACCTAAAGGGAACGATTCCGTGGTCTGTGACCTGTGCAAAATAGAGATGGCATATCATAAAAGCACTACCGCGATGCACCAGCACCTTAAGAAGAGGCACCCGGGAGCTGCTTGTGTGGAGGAGAAGACACCGTAAGTTTTCAACTTTTTTTTCTTTCCTTGTTTGCGGTGATTAACCCCGTCATTCATCCAAACCGCACCACGAAACTTGTGCTCCAGCCTCGTACACACAGAACATGTGCCCACTTAAACACACACGCGCCTCTTGCCGACACACTTTTTTTAACTGACACAAACACACACTCCTCAAATACACGCTAAAGTTAGTTTAACTTTCAACTTTTAGGTTAATGTATTATTATCATTATTATTATTATTATTATTATTATTATTATTATTATTATTGTTATTATTATACTTTATTGGTATGGGCAGATCATTTAGAAGTATATATTTTTATTAACCTGTGCACTGTGTTTGTGATTTATGTTTTCAGGGACAGGGATAAGCAGAAAAGTTTGGAGGACTACTATCAGACGAAACCCCCCCCCCCCCCCGCCCCGCACCCCCCAGGAGGCTGCTGCACTTACTGAGAGCATCCTAACTACTAAAAGTTAAACTACTGTTCACTTAACTGTAATAGGCCTAATACTTGAATTTATTTGTTATTTATTTCACAGATTTAAATGATTAGGCTAAGTTGCTGCTGTCACACATTGTGTTGTTTTGTATATTGCAGCTGTCACCGCTGCTGTTATTTTTTATTTATTTTATGTTGATAAGATTTTGGTTCAGATTGTGTTTTTTGCAGTTTTATTTATTGAAGGAAAGTTTTATTTTATTATTTTTTTATTATAGGATTCCATTGCACTACAACTGTGTGCACTTTATTGTTGTATTGTTCAATACAATTCATTTTTGAACTTGAAAGAAGAAATTTGTGTTTTATTCATGGAGATAAATTAGCATTAATTGCTATATAGGTCAAATTATGGGGAGATAATCGATAATCGAATCGAATCGAATCGGATTTAAAAATGAATCGTTAGATTAATCGATGCATCGAAAAACTATTTTCTAGATTAATCGATTACAAAAATAATCGTTTAACCCAGCCCTATTTATGACACACGACTGTCGTAAAATCATGAATTTTGCTAAATGGGAGAAAATGTAACAGAAATTTGTGAATTTCTGAATAAAATTTCCAATAAAAAACGAATTTAACAGGAACATTTTTGCAACCAACACTGATGTTATAACCTCAACTTTGTCTCATAAAAACCTGAATTTCACAACGTCCTGTTATAAACTATGAACTTTTTTCCCAAAATGTCACAGAAGTTTCCCAAAATGTCACAGAAGTTTCCCAAAATGTCACAGAAATTCATGATTTATTGTTGTAAAATCCAACAGCTGCAGGTTTTAGTTGTAAAAATCAGGAATTTTAATTGTAAGACTGTAAATTGCTGAACAATCTTCTTTTCTGTCAATTTTTAAAATAAATCAGGCTTCAATTCCAGAGTTTGTTCAACTCCAGCTGTCAAACTAAAACATGAAACATGGTCTTTGGTCTGACTTCAGTCAGTATCTGTTATTAGTATTTTTTGCCTCTGATTTTAGGATTTTCAGGAGTTTTAATCTATTTCTATTGTTTCTTTTAGTACTGGACCGTCTTCATTGTTCAACACCCAACTGAGCAGGATTTAATGAAGTTTGATTGATGTCGAAGGTCTGGTTCTTGTGCAGCTGTGATTGGCACTTTTAGCTCAAAGTACATTTATTATCTGAGGTCATAAAGAACTAAAATCCTCGGGATCAGATGAGGAAAAAAAAACATATCTGTTTTGCAATGTGTAATTTGTTTTAAACTGACTTTATTTGCAGGACTGAATAATTTGGTCACCTCATAAATCCATCCACCAGACAGAGTCTGTCTTCTAGTTTCAGATCAGACAGAAGCAGCTCTGCATCATCAGGATAACCCCTTCATCTTCCTGATGGAGACAGCTAAGAATCTTTTGTGCTGATAGAGGTGGTGAACATATTCAGTCAAGCTGAATTTGAAAAAAAAAAAAATGTCGGTCCAGAACTGTTCAGATGTCTTTGGTTGTCCAGTTATTCAGTTAGCTGACTACTGGACATTTTTTAAATATTTTCATCAGACATTGAAAACCCAATTGATTGAACTCTGGATAATATGGACACAAAATGTTCAGATTTGAGAAATACTTCCCTCAAAAAAAGTAATATCTGTGTTTGTGTGAAGTTGTCTCGAGCTGTGAAACGTGTCCTGAAGATGCTCCCACTGCTGAAGGGGCTCCGACTGCTGAAGAGGCTCCCACTGCTGAAGAGGCTCCCACTGCTGAAGACGCTCCCACTGCTGAAGGGGCTCCCACTGCTGAAGGGGCTCCAACTGCTGAAGAGGCTCCCACTGCTGAAGAGGCTCCCACTGCTGAAGGGGCTTCCACTGCTGAAGAGGCTCCCACTGCTGAAGAGGCTGCCACTGCTAAAGACGCTCCCACTGCTTAAGAGGCTCCCACTGCTGAAGAGGCTCCCACTGCTGAAGAGGCTCCCACTGCTGAAGACGCTCCCACTGCTGAAGACGCTCCCACTACTGAAGATGCTCCCACTACTGAAGAGGCTCCCACTGCTGAAGACGCTCCCACTACTAAAGAGGCTCCCACTGCTAAAGAGGTTCCCAATAATGAAGACGCTCCCACTGCTGAAGAGGCTCCCACTGCTGAAGACGCTCCCACTGCTGAAGATGCTCCCACTACTGAAGAGGCTCCCACTGCTGAAGACGCTCCCACTACTAAAGAGGCTCCCACTGCTAAAGAGGCTCCCAATAATGAAGATGCTCCCACTGCTAAAGAGGCTCCCACTGCTAAAGAGGCTCCCAATAATGAAAACGCTCCCACTGCTGAAGAGGCTCCCAATAATGAAGAGGCTCCCAATAATGAAGACGCTCCCACTGCTGAAGAGGCTCCCAATAATGAAGACGCTCCCACTGCTGAAGACGCTCCCACTGCTAAAGACGCTCCCACTGCTGAAGACGTTCCCACTGCTGAAGACGCTCCATCTGCTGAAGAAGCTCCCACTGCTCCCAATAATGAAGAGGCTCCCAATAATGAAGACGCTCCCACTGCTAAAGAGGTTTCCAATAATGAAGATAATCCCACTGCTAAAGAGGCTCCCAATAATGAAGACGCTCCCACTGCTGAAGACGCTCCCACTGCTGAAGACGCTCCCACTGCTGAAGATGCTCCCACTACTGAAGAGGCTTCCACTGCCGAAGACGCTCCCACTACTAAAGAGGCTCCCAATAATGAAGATGCTCCCACTGCTAAAGAGGCTCCCACTGCTAAAGAGGTTCCCAATAATGAAGACGCTCCCACTGCTGAAGATGCTCCCAATAATGAAGAGGCTCCCAATAATGAAGACGCTCCCACTGCTGAAGAGGCTCCCAATAATGAAGACGCTCCCACTGCTGAAGACGCTCCCACTGCTAAAGACGCTCCCACTGCTGAAGACGCTCCCACTGCTAAAGAGGTTTCCAATAATGAAGATGCTCCCACTGCTGAAGAGGCTCCCAATAATGAAGACGCTCCCAATAATGAAGACGCTCCCAATAATGAAGACGCTCCCACTGCTGAAGACGCTCCCAATAATGAAGACGCTCCCACTGCTGAAGACGCTCCCACTGCTTAAGACGCTCCCACTGCTGAAGATGCTCCCACTACTAAAGAGGGTTCCAATGCTAAAGAGGTTCCCAATAATGAAGATGCTCCCAATAATGAAGACGCTCCCACTGCTAAAGACGCTCCCACTGCTAAAGACGCTCCCACTGCTGAAGACGCTCCCACTGCTGAAGACGCTCCCACTGCTGAAGACGCTCCCACTGCTGAAGATGCTCCCAATAATGAAGACGCTCCCACTGCTGAAGAGGCTCCCAATAATGAAGACGCTCCCACTGCTGAAGACGCTCCCACTGCTAAAGACGCTCCCACTGCTGAAGAGGCTTCCAATGCTGAAGACGCTCCCACTGCTCAAGACGCTCCATCTGCTGAAGAAGCTCCCACTGCTGAAGAGGCTCCCACTGCTAAAGAGCCTCTTCCAATAATGAAGACACTCCCACTGCTGAAGAGGCTCCCAATAATGAAGACGCTCCCACTGCTGAAGATGCTCCCACTGCTGAAGAGGCTCCCAATAATGAAGATGCTCCCACTGCTGAAGAGGCTCCCAATAATGAAGACGCTCCCAATAATGAAGACGCTCCCAATAATGAAGACGCTCCCAATAATAAAGACGCTCCCACTTGCTGAAGACGCTCCCACTGCTAAAGACGCTCCCACTGCTGAAGATGCTCCCACTACTGAAGAGGCTCCCACTGCTAAAGAGGTTCCCAATAATGAAGATGCTCCCACTACTGAAGAGGCTCCCACTGCTGAAGACGCTCCCACTACTAAAGAGGCTCCCACTGCTAAAGAGGCTCCCAATAATGAAGATGCTCCCACTGCTGAAGAGGCTCCCAATAATGAAGACGCTCCCACTGCTGAAGACGCTCCCACTGCTAAAGACGCTCCCACTGCTGAAGACGCTCCCACTGCTGAAGACGCTCCCACTGCTGAAGACGCTCCCACTGCTGAAGACGCTCCCACTGCTGAAGACGCTCCATCTGCTGAAGAAGCTCCCACTGCTGAAGAGGTTTCCAATAATGAAGACACTCCCACTGCTGAAGAGGCTCCCAATAATGAAGACGCTCCCAATAATGAAGAAGCTCCCACTGCTGAAGAGGCTCCCACTGCTGAAGAGGCTCCCACTGCTGAAGACGCTCCCACTGCTGAAGAGGCTCCCAATATTGAAGATGCTCCCACTGCTGAAGAGGCTCCCAATAATGAAGACGCTCCCAATAATGAAGACGCTCCCACTGCTGAAGACGCTCCCAATAATGAAGACGCTCCCACTGCTGAAGACGCTCCCACTGCTAAAGACGCTCCCACTGCTGAAGACACTCCCAC
Source organism: Hirundichthys speculiger (assembly GCA_018398805.1). Taxonomy (NCBI): domain Eukaryota; kingdom Metazoa; phylum Chordata; class Actinopteri; order Beloniformes; family Exocoetidae; genus Hirundichthys; species Hirundichthys speculiger. The sequence goes on along the minus strand of JAGFBZ010000366.1, from coordinate 73,272 downwards.
TGCTGAAGACGCTCCCACTGCTGAAGACGCTCCCACTGCTGAAGGGGCTCCCACTGCTGAAGGGGCTCCCACTGCTGAAGGGGCTCCCACTGCTGAAGAGGCTCCCAATAATGAAGACGCTTCCACTGCTGAAGATGCTCCCACTGCTGAAGAGGCTTCCACTGCTGAAGAGGCTCCCAATAATAAAGACGCTCCCACTGCTGAAGAGGCTTCCACTGCTGAAGAGGCTCCCACTGCTAAAGAGGCTCCCACTGCTGAAGGGGCTCCCACTGCTGAAGGGGCTCCCACTGCTGAAGGGGCTCCCACTGCTGAAGAAGCTCCCACTGCTGAAGAGGCTCCCACTGCTGAAGAGGCTCCCACTGCTGAAGAGGCTCCCACTGCTGAAGAGGCTCCCACTGCTGAAGAGGCTCCCACTACTGAAGAGGCTCCCACTACTGAAGATGATCCCACTGCTGAAGAGGCTCCCACTGCTGAAGAGGCTCCCACTGCTGAAGAGGCTCCCAATAATGAAGACGCTCCCACTGCTGAAGACGCTCCCACTGCTAAAGACGCTCCCACTGCTGAAGACGCTCCCACTGCTGAAGACGCTCCCACTGCTGAAGAGGCTCCCACTGCTGAAGATGCTCCCAATAATGAAGACGCTTCCACTGCTGAAGACGCTCCCACTGCTGAAGAGGCTTCCACTGCTGAAGAGGCTCCCAATAATAAAGACGCTCCCACTGCTGAAGAGGCTTCCACTGCTGAAGGGGCTCCCACTGCTGAAGAAGCTCCCATTGCTGAAGAAGCTCCCACTGCTGAAGAGGCTCCCACTACTGAAGAGGCTCCCACTGCTGAAGATGCTCCCACTGCTGAAGAGGCTCCCACTGCTGAAGAGGCTCCCACTACTGAAGAGGCTCCCACTGATGAAGAGGCTCCCACTACTGAAGATGATCCCACTGCTGAAGAGGCTCCCACTGCTGAAGATGCTCCCACTGCTGAAGAGGCTCCCACTGCTGAAGAGGCTCCCACTGCTGAAGAGGCTCCCACTGCTAAAGAGGCTCCCAATAATGAAGATGCTCCCACTGCTGAAGAGGCTCTCAAAAATGAAGACGCTCCCACTGCTGAAGACGCTCCCACTGCTGAAGACGCTCCCAATAATGAAGACGCTCCCACTGCTGAAGACGCTCCCACTGCTAAGGACGCTCCCAATAATGAAGACGCTCCCAATAATGAAGACGCTCCCACTGCTGAAGACGCTCCTACTGCTGAAGAGGCTCCCATTAATGAAGATGCTACCACTACTGAAGAGGCTCCCAAAAATGAAGACGCTCCCACTGCTGAAGACGCTCCCAATAATGAAGACGCTCCCACTGCTGAAGACGCTCCCACTGCTGAAGAGGCTCCCACTACTGAAGAGGCTCCCACTGCTGAAGGGGCTCCCACTGCTGAAGATGCTCCCACTGCTGAAGAGGCTCCCACTGCTAAAGAGGCTCCCAATAATGAAGACGCTCCCACTACTGAAGAGGCTCCCACTGCTGAAGACGCTCCCACTGCTGAAGAGGCTCCCACTGCTGTAGAGGCTCCCAATAATGAAGATGCTCCCACTGCTGAAGAGGCTCCCACTGCTGAAGATGCTCCCACTGCTGAAGACGCTCCCACTACTGAAGAGGCTCCCACTGCTGAAGAGGCTCCCACTGCTGAAGACGCTTCCACTGCTGTAGAGGCTCCAAATAATGCAGACGCTCTCACTGCTGAAGAGGCTCCCACTGCTGAAGAGGCTCCCAAAAATGAAGACGCTCCCACTGCTGAAGACGCTCCCACTGCTGAAGACGCTCCCAATAATGAAGACGCTCCCACTGCTGAAGACGCTCCTAATAATGAAGACGCTCCCACTGCTGAAGAGGCTCCCATTAATGAAGATGCTCCCACTACTGAAGAGGCTCCCAAAAATGAAGACGCTCCCACTGCTGAAGACGCTCCCACTGCTGAAGACGCTCCCAATAATGAAGACGCTCCCACTGCTGAAGACGCTCCCACTGCTGAAGACTCTCCCACTGCTGAAGATGCTCCCACTGCTGAAGATGCTCCCACTGCTGAAGATGCTCCCACTACTGAAGAGGCTCCCAAAAATGAAGACGCTCCCACTGCTGAAGAGGCTCCCACTGCTGAAGATGCTCCCACTGCTGAAGATGCTCCCACTGCTGAAGGGGCTCCCGCTGCTGAAGGGGCTCCCGCTGCTGAAGGGGCTCCCAGTAGTGAAGAGGCTCCCGCTGCTGAAGAGGCTCCCGCTGCTGAAGAGGCTCCCGCTGCTGAAGAGGCTCCCGCTGCTGAAGGCTCCCGCTGCTGAAGGGCTCCCGCTGCTGAAGGCTCCCGCTGCTGAAGACGCTCCCGCTGCTGAAGACGCTCCCGCTGCTGAAGCTCCCGCTGCTGAAGAGGCTCCCGCTGCTGAAGACGCTCCCGCTGCTGAAGACGCTCCCGCTGCTGAAGGGGCTCCCACTACTGAAGAGGCTCCCACTGCTGAAGACCCATGACCAGCTCCCTGCTGATGTCTAATCCATGTTCTACATGTGCCATCAACTCAGTTTAGTCATCTCCGACTCCTTTTTGATGACACAGTTCCAGGAGAAAACATCCCAGCAGATCACGAAATGTAACTATTTTAATTTCAGGTTCTACCCATGAGTTTTTATCTTTCATCCAATCAGTGACTCATTTAAGCCAGCTGCTTGTTGTGAAAGAGAAATGTTAAGATTAAGATTTTTCAAGTACTTTTCAAACTTTCAAAACACAACATTAAAATTTAAATTATTTTCAAGGTTTTTAAGTGCCCGTATGAACTCTGGGTCTAGTTATTGTAAAACTTTGACATAAATTCACAAATTTTTGTCACAAAATCTGTACAACTGTGCTTTTTTAAAATGTGAAATCCATGAATTTTTGTTGTAAAGTTGACAAATGTGACAATTTGATGAGAAAACTGACTTTTTTTTAAATAAAAACACAAACCTGACCTCATTTATTTGTGTTTGAGGCTGTGATGTCACAACTCTATCTGATTATAACATTAATTACATTTTATCATTAAAGCACTTTTAAAAATACTCAGATGTCTTACAGTGTTAGGAAACAAGAACTATAAAGTGATCTCAAAGATGTTAACTGTTAGGAGACGGTTAGCTTAGACGTGCTCCGTCTCCTGGGGGGTCCAGAGGGAGGGGGTGGTGATGGGGGTGCTCTGTCCCTCTGGATTAACACTATTCTTTAATAAGGAAAATGTGATGTCCTTCTGCACCACTGTCAGACTGAATGTTGGATAAAAGTCCTTGTTCTGTCCTCAGCTCGCCTGTTAAACCCTGCAGCTGCAGTGCAGTGCCATCACCACTGGAGGGAGTCGTAGACTCAACAATCTGCTCAGTGGAAGCTGTTAAACTTTAGATCAGAGAACTGGAGAGCTTCACCTTAAAGCAGTTTTCTATGCTGAAATGAAACGAGTGGCTGTAAGAGAACACATTTATTGTCTCTTTAAGCAAGTTAAGCAACGTTGGTGTGGAAACACACAGGGAAGGAACCCCCAAACCTTCAAGGAGGTCACCAAGAGAGCTGGAAGGAAGAAGCTGACCTGAGGCTCCAGAGCTGTTGACGGAGAGGCTGGGGTACAGAACATTCTTCTGTCCTGTTCACATACAAACACAAACACACTGTTTTACACAGTAAACAAACAAAAACACCACGCTGTGTTTCTGCAGCTTACTGGTTTGGGCCGCCGGCTGCTGGTGGACGCTCTGGGATCTCTGCTGAGGAGGAGCTGCAGGTCTGGAGGGAGCACTGACCGTCTGGACAAAGACAAATGTTTAAACACTCCAAACGACAAGCCAGGACCTGCAGGACCATCTGATGTCTGATGGACCGAACTGAGTCCACAACCACTAAACCTGGTCCTCGAGAGCTGCAACTCTGCAGGTCTTAAATGTGTCCCTGCTGAAGCACACCTGATTCACGTGAACGGATCACCATGATGATCACCTTAACGTGCAGGTTCCTACTGGTCCAGGCGGTGGCGTAGGCCTCCGTGTACACGTCCAGGATGTGGTAGAGGTCGTAGCACTCTGATGGGGGCTCCACGCTGCCGTTCAAAATGGCGGATGCCCGGATGTCCTGGGAGTAGAACCTGCAAGCGAGACGTCGTTAAAGACGGTGAGGGCCGCGTCCGGCTCAGAGAACCAGGAGCACCGACTTCACGCACTTGCGGTTGGTCTCTTTGCGTTCGATCAAGTAGGAACCCTCCAGAGAAACGCCAGCAAACAAACCTCTGGACCGGCAGTAGGTGAAGACGGCGGCGGTGCTGCGCAGAGCCACGTCGGCCTCCAGGTTCCTGGTGGACACACGGTCAGCAGCATTCGGTTACCGTGCAGCAACATTCATTTAGACTGATCAACACTCAGCAGGTACGGACCGGTGTCTGGGTCTCAGAGAAGCTGGTTCTGAACAGCTGGGCCACTCATTCACTGTGCCTGGGCCCTCCACAACCATTTCCACCAAACCAATCACAATCCCCCACCCCCCACCACCCAACCCGCCAACCCTGGGTCACACCACACTGGCCCACCAGCTGTGGGGGTCACCGCCTCTCACGGGGATCCAGTTGGAAAATACCTTGGCGGGCCAGATGTCCAAGCACCAGTGGGGCTGGAGTGCCCCAGGTGTTACCGGGGCAATGTCCCCAGAACCCCTGTAACACCACTGCCCCCAGACCGACCCCCCCCCCCCCCCCCACCACCACCACCACCACCACCACCACCACCAGCCCAGGAGAGTGAAGCCTCCATGAGACAAAACGACAAAAAAATAAAAAAAAACCATTATGACTTTTTCTTGTGACTTTTTATCCAAAGTAGCTTTCACAGAAGAAAACAAATGCTCCCTTTATTTGTCCGTTGTCAGTCAAACGTTTTTGCTTGTTTCTGAAAACCTGAACTGACTGTTTTATTTAAATCAAACTGTGTTCAGACATGAAGCTGCTGTAAATTAGACAGGTTCACGTCAGGACTCAGTTTTTCTGTCTGCAGCTCGTTTATGAGCCGCCACCTGGCCCCGCCCACTCTCACACACACATACACACATGAAACACAACAAAGCACATCAAGCTGACTTCCTTTTTCCTCCAACTGATTCTAACAGCTATAAATCAGCAGACCTGCTTGAGTTCCAGCTTCAGGCCTAAAAACATCAGCTGTCATCGCTCACAGCCGCAATTTTCATCAAATGCAAACAGCAAATGTAATTAAGAGGCAGACAGATGGGGCAGGGGCGGGGTGGGTAGGGGGGTTGGGTGGTGGTGTGTGTGTGTGTGTGGGGGGGGGGGGGGGCAGGAGCTCACCTGCCCATGGGTCCCACAGCAACGGTGCAGTTCCCTCCCAGTGTCAGGTTCCCACCCTTGGTGAAGGCCTCAATGGCCCGGCGCTGGTTCAGGATGATCACCAGGTCCGACACCTGAACACAACACGGTGCTTTCAAAGACACTTCCACCTCTGGAACGGCTGGATAAAAGCGGGTGCTTAACTCACCTCCACTCCGATCTCAAAGCCTCCGCCCAGACCCGCGATGCCGATGGCCGACGGTGCCGACCAACCTGGACACACACACACAGTCTATGAGACTATATAAGAGATACAGTATAAGAGCAGTGTGAAGACCTCTAGAAAACCTGGCTGGCAGGTCTGGAGCGTTCAGGGAAGCAGTCGTTGCTGCTCATCGACCTGGAAAGTGTTTAAAAAATAAAAAAGACCCTAATTATCTGGAGCACACCATTCTACAGTGAAAAAGATTATTCCGAGAACGTTTTCCCAGGAGTGAACATCTCAGCAGATTTACCCCCAGGTCAGATATGAGAAACACTTAAACAACAACTACAAAAAAGAAAAAACCCTAGAGCTACATCTCAGAGTCTACAGGCCACACTGAGCATTTAAATGTTATGTAGATGGAACATTACAGGAACATCACTGGAACATTACTGCAGCATTGCTGGATCATTGCTGGAACATTGCAGGAACATTACAGGAACGTTGCAGGAACATTGCTGAAACATTGCAGGAATATTGCTGGAACGTTGCAGGAATATTGCTGGAACGTTGCAAGAACATTGCTGGAACGTTGCAAGAACATTGCTGGAACGTTGCAAGAACATTGCTGGAACGTTGCAAGAACATTGCTGGAACGTTGCAAGAACATTACAGGAACATTGCTGGAACATTACAGGAACATTGCTGGAACATTGCAGGAACATTGCAGGAACATTACTGGAACGTTGCAGGAACATTGCAGGAACGCTGCTGGAACGTTGCAAGAACATTACAGGAACATTGCAGGAACATTGCAGGAACATGGCAGGAACATTGCTGGAACGTTGCAGGAACATTGCAGGAACATTGCAGGAACATTGCAGGAACACTGCTGGAACGTTGCAAGAACATTACAGGAACATTGCAGGAACATTACAGGAACACTGCAAGAACATTACAGGAACGTTGCAAGAACATTGCTGAAACGTTGCAGGAACATTACAGAAACATTACAGGAACATTACAGGAATATTGCAAGAACATTGCAGGAACATTACAGGAACGTTGCAAGAACATTGCTGGAACGTTGCAGGAACATTGCAGGAACATTACAGGAACATTGCAAGAACATTACAGGAACGTTACAGGAACATTTCAAGAACATTTCTGGAACGTTGCAGGAACATTGCTGGAACGTTGTAGGAACATCACTGGAACATTATTGCAGCATTGCTGGAACATTACTGGAACATTGCAGGAACATCACTGGAACATTATTGCAGCATTGCCTGAACATTACTGGAACGTTGCAGGAACATTACAGGAACATTGCAAGAACATTACAGGAACGTTACAGGAACATTTCAAGAACATTTCTGGACATTGCAGGAACATTTCTGGAACGTTGCAGGAACATTGCTGGAACGTTGCAGGAACATCACTGGAACATTATTGCAGCATTGCTGGAACATTACTGGAACGTTGCAGGAACATCACTGGAACATTATTGCAGCATTGCTGGAACATTACTGGAACATTGCAGAAACATTACTGGAATGTTGCAGGAACATTACTGGAACGTTGCAGGAACATTACTGGAATGTTGCAAGAACATTACAGGAACATTGCTGGAACGTTGCAGGAACATTGCAGGAACACTGCTGGAACGTTGCAGGAACATTGCAGGAACACTGCTGGAACGTTGCAAGAACATTACAGGAACACTGCTGGAACGTTGCAAGAACATTACAGGAACATTACAGGAACATTGCAAGAACATTACAGGAACATTGCAAGAATATTGCTGAAACGTTGCAGGAACATTGCAGGAACATTACTGGAACGTTGCAGGAACATTACAGAAACATTACAGGAACATTACAGGAATATTGCAAGAACATTGCTGGAACGTTGCAGGAACATTACAGGAACAGTGCAAGAACATTGCTGGAACGTTGCAGGAACATTGCTGGAACATTGCAGGAACATTACTGGAACTTTGCAGGAACAGTACAGGAACATTGCAAGAACATTACAGGAACGTTGCAGGAACATTTCAAGAATATTTCTGGAACGTTGCAGGAACATTTCTGGAACGTTGCAGGAACGTTGCTGGAACATCACTGGAACGTTGCAGGAACATCACTGGAACATTATTGCAGCATTGCTGGAACATTACTGGAACGTTGCAGGAACATTACTGGAATGTTGCAGGAACATTACTGGAACGTTGCAGGAACATTACTGGAACGTTGCAGGAACTTTACTGGAACGTTGCAGGAACATTACAGGAACGTTGCAGGAACATTACTGGAATGTTACAGGAACATTACAGGAACGTTACAGGAACATTGCAAGAACATTCCAGGAACATTGCAAGAACATTGCTGGATCGTTGCAGGAACATTGCTGGAACGTTGCAGGAACATTACAGAAACATTACAGGAACATTACAGGAATATTGCAAGAACATTGCTGGAACGTTGCTGGAACGTTGCAGGAACATTACAAGAACATTGCTGGAACGTTACGGGAACATTGCTGGAACATTGCAGGAACATTACTGGAACTTTGCAGGAACATTACAGGAATATTGCAAGAACATTACAGGAATATTGCAAGAACATTTCTGGAACGTTGCAGGAACATTTCTGGAACGTTGCAGGAACATTGCTGGAACGTTGCAGAAACATCACTGGAACATTATTGCAGCTATACTGGAAAATTACTGGAATGTTGCAGGAACATTACTGGAACATTGCAGGAACATTACTGGAACGTTGCTGAAACATTGCTGGAACGTTGCAGGAACATCACTGGAACATTATTGCAGCATTGCTGGAACATTACTGGAACGTTGCAGGAACATTACAGGAACGTTGCAGGAACATTACTGGAATGTTACAGGAACATTACAGGAACGTTACAGGAACATTGCAAGAACAGTACAGGAACATTGCAAGAACATTGCTGGATCGTTGCAGGAACATTGCTGGAACGTTGCAGGAAAATTACAGAAACATTACAGGAACATTACAGGAACATTACAGGAATATTGCAAGAACATTGCTGGAACGTTGCTGGAACGTTGCAGGAACATTACAAGAACATTGCTGGAACGTTGCGGGAACATTGCTGGAACATTACTGGAACTTTGCAGGAACATTACAGGAACATTGCAAGAACATTACAGGAATATTGCAAGAACATTTCTGGAACGTTGCAGGAACATTTCTGGAACGTTGCAGGAACATTGCTGGAACGTTGCAGAAACATCACTGGAACATTATTGCAGCTATACTGGAAAATTACTGGAATGTTGCAGGAACATTACTGGAACATTGCAGGAACATTACTGGAACGTTGCTGAAACATTGCAGGAACATCACTGGAACATTATTGCAGCATTGCTGGAACATTACTGGAACGTTGCAGGAACATTACTGGAATGTTGCAGGAACATTACTGGAACGTTGCAGGAACTTTACTGGAATGTTGCAGGAACATTACAGGAACGTTGCAGGAACATTACTGGAATGTTACAGGAACATTACAGGAACGTTACAGGAACATTGCAAGAACATTACAGGAACATTGCAAGAACATTGCTGGATCGTTGCAGGAACATTGCTGGAACGTTGCAGGAAAATTACAGAAACATTACAGGAACATTACAGGAACATTACAGGAATATTGCAAGAACATTGCTGGAACGTTGCTGGAACGTTGCAGGAACATTACAAGAACATTGCTGGAACGTTGCGGGAACATTGCTGGAACATTGCAGGAACATTACTGGAACTTTGCAGGAACATTACAGGAACATTGCAAGAACATTACAGGAATATTGCAAGAACATTTCTGGAACGTTGCAGGAACATTTCTGGAACGTTGCAGGAACATTGCTGGAACGTTGCAGAAACATCACTGGAACATTATTGCAGCTATGCTGGAAAATTACTGGAACGTTGCAGGAACATTACTGGAACGTTGCAGGAACATTACTGGAACGTTGCAGGAACATTACTGGAACATTGCTGAAACATTGCTGGAACGTTGCAGGAACATTACTGGAACGTTGGAGGAACATTACTGGAACGTTGCAGGAAAAGTTCACGCAAATGTGACAGTTGGGTCAAGTTAAAATACAATGATCTCAAACACCGCAGCAGATTTACATCAGAGTGGTTGACAAAACAAAAGAACCCAGGTTCTGGAGTAGAGGTCTTCAGAGCAACCCAACAACCTGAAAACCTGAGGTTCTGACCAGACCTGAATCGGGTCTCAGGTCCATTCACAAGACATGACTCCAGGTTCGGGTCGAAATAAATACAGTTATTCTCGGGTCCGGTCGGTGCTCTCTGACAGGCTGAGAGAGGTAAAGATATTGGTGGTGGCAGTTGTCACTCAGCCGCCACCTCCCCCCCCGTCCCCGCCCCCTTCCATCCAATAGGCTGTAAAATGTCAGGTGACAGGTCAACAAAAGTAAACAAACATTAGTTTGGTTTAGCCTATGTCAGGACTCGGGGCAGTTAAATGATTATTCATTAACGTGGCGTGTTTGTCATGAAACAACCGTGTTGCCGTAGCGTGTTATTAGCAGTTTGCCCGGCAGCCGTAAAGCACAACGGATCGCCAACATGTCAACGCTGGATGAGAAATATGTTCACGACACGTCCTGACTGGTGTAGGCTATTAGCGTTAGCAGTTGCTACCATTAGCATCTGTATCCACAAAGAAAATAATGATGTGGATTTATTGTTGTTTACATCACGTAGCCTACGTAGCAACTGAACCAGGTAGATCAGCACAACTTTAGGTAAGAAAATCAAGTTTTATTCAATGCTAGACAACTTTTAAAATTAGCAACTATAGGCTGTATTGTCTCGGTTCTATTCAGGTAACTCAGTTCGGTTCGTGGTCGGAAACTAAAGACTCGGGTCGGGTCGGTTCTGGGTCTAAATATTCCGGGTCCATTTGAGTCCGGAACCCGGACTTATGACAATAGCTCGGGTTGGGTCGGTTTCGGGTCAAATTTTCACAGATTCATTAGGGTTCGGGTTCATGACCTCTATTCTTTAGTGTTCTAGTCAAAGTCCAGACCAGACCTGAACCTCGTTGAAATGCTGTGGTGGGACTTTTAGGGTGCTTTCAGACCTGTGGCCCATTTGTTTTGTTCCGATTCAGGGGCTGAATGGATACAGTTGTTTTGTTTTTCGTTTTTGGCATTTGTGTTCACAAGGCAAACCGTCTGTAGTGGTTCAAAGCTGTTAACAAATACCATGAACCAACTCTTCTCTCATTGGTCAGAAATGAACGCAGAGGAGAGAACTTACGTCCGTCTGAGAGTCTGGCGATGACGACGCCGCTGCCTCCTCTGGCTGTAATCATGAAGCCCGCCTTGATAACCGAGATGATGGCCAGACCCTCAGCCTTGGCGATGACGTGAGCTACAACGATGAAGGTGGAAAACTTCTGACAACAGAAACATCACCAGAAATTCCTGTGAACCCTCAAATGGCTGCCCGCCTTACCGGGGATGAGTTTGTCCGGCCCATTCCTGTTGGTGAGTTCGGTGAACTCCCTCAGGATCTTGGCTGCTTTCTTTGCCTCAGACTTCAGGTTAGAAGGGATGGGGTTATTCACTGCAAATTAAAAAGCTTGTTTTAACAAAAAATGCCTCTTCAAAGCTGCTCTGACTTCTTAAGTTCACTGGTTGCCACAAGCTGTGCAGTTGCAAAGAGACCAGTTGACGCTCCCATTTAAATAGGAAACATTGAAAATTCGCCTACTAACAGAGCCCACAATTTAATTTGTCAACACTTGATGTCATCTGTTTGAAGGTGAAAGGACGGTGATGCTGATGACACTTTCAGTGTGTTTGATGAGCAAAGAGCGAGATACAGTCCAGCTGGTGGTCCTGGTAGTCCTGACCAGCAGCCTTCAAACGGAGGTGAAGATAGCTGCTTCAGACTGTGGTTCACCTCCAAACCCTTCCAGATCAACCTCTAGTGGTCAGTAGAGGAACTGCCGCCTCTAGCGGTCAGAAGAGGAACTGCCGCCTCTTTTGGTTGGTAGAGGAACTGCAGCCTCTATTGGTTGGTAGAGGAACTGCAGCCTCTAGTGGTCAGTAGAGGAACTGCAGCCTCTAGCTGTCGGAAGAGGAACTGCCGCCTCTAGCGGTCAGAAGAGGAACTGCCGCCTCTATTGGTTGGTAGATAAACTGCAGCCTCTATTGGTTGGTAGAGGAACTGCAGCCTCAAATGGTCAGTAGAGGAACTGCAGCCTCTAGTGGTCAGTAGAGGAACTGCAGCCTCTGCTGGTCAGTAGAGGAACTGCAGCCTCTAGCGGTCGGAAGAGGAACTGCAGCCTCTAGCGGTCAGAAGAGGAACTGCAGCCTCTAGCGGTCGATAGAGGAACTGCAGCCTCTAGCGGTCAGACGAGGAACTGCAGCCTTTAGTGGTCAGATGAGGAACTGCAGCCTCTAGTAGTCAGATGAGGAACTGCAGTCTTACACACTTCTCTGCTGCTTCTGGAGGACCACCCCTGACCACTAAAAATAAAGAAATCAACCATGTAGCTGATCATGTTAACATGGTGCCAATCGAAAACAGAATTGGTGTCGATTCCCCGTCCTCCAAAAGTCTACTTAGTGTGACGTGATAGTGCCATTAAACAAAACAATCTGATAAAAATAAAAACTGTCTGATATTTGGAGCCAAGAGAACTTGTAATTAGATGTGGACTATTGAATATAAGGTCTCTTGGCTCTATGTCTCTGCTTATCAACAATCTAATTACTGAGACACGTTAGGATGTCTTCTGCTTATCAGAAACATGGCTACAAGAGTGAGAGTATGTGAGCTTAAATGAGGCTACGCCACCAGGTTATATAAATTATCATATTCCCCGGAGTACGGGTGGAGGTGGAGTAGCTCCACCTATCTGCCACTCTTGGGTTAAGTGGAGGATGTTCAGTCAGCTCCTGCTCAGTGGCGCCACCCAGAGTTGACACAACCAGCCTTCAGAAACCTCTGGATGACATCACAGACGGCTTGTCCAGTATCTGTTGTACAGTGTGGTTTTGTACCAAAGCTGTTAGCAGTTTGAAGAAAACCTACAGCTTTAACCTCAAACCATCATCACCGTTTAATATTTTACCTTCAGTTCAAAAAATGGGTCCATTGTGTCAACAGACAGATCAACACTGACAGATGCGCTGACTGAGGTTATTCTAGATAAAAACTGATAACTGCTCATTTTCTGTCTTTTCTTTCATGAACTTTAATGTGAATGTATTTTAATGTTCCTTTCCCCAACAGGCTGTAAATAAGAATAACTACCTGGTAAAACAAAGGTTCATAATCATATTATAAAATCTCTCCTTATATTCTAATCTGTGGAGATTTTCCACCGTTTCAAAGTGTTTGACTGTGCTGTCAGAGTCAGACTGCAGCGACCGGTTGGCCGACATGCCAACACCACCCCTGCTGCAGCAGCACATTCCTGACGCATGACACAACCACCGGCAGCTTCAATGACCCGGCGGCTGCACAACGACCCCACGGCTGCACAACGACCCCGCGGCTGCACAACCACCAGCAGCTTCGATGACCCGGAGGCTGCACAACGACCCCACGGCTGCACAACGACCCCGCGGCTGCACAACCACCAGCAGCTTCGATGACCCGGAGGCTGCACAACGACCCCACGGCTGCACAACGACCCCGCGGCTGCACAACCACCAGCAGCTTCGATGACCCGGAGGCTGCACAACGACCCCACGGCTGCACAACCACCAGCAGCTTCAATGACCCGGCGGCTGCACAACGACCCCACGGCTGCACAACGACCCCGCGGCTGCACAACCACCAGCAGCTTCAATGACCCGGGAGCCAGATAACGACCCGGCAGCTGCACAATGACCCGGCAGCTGGACAACGACCCAGGAGCTGCACTAGGACCCGGCAGCTGCACAACGACCCCACGGCTGCACAACGACCCCGTGGCTGCACAACCACCAGCAGCTTCAATGACCCGGGAGCCAGATAACGACCCGGCAGCTGGACAACGACCCAGGAGCTGCACAAGGACCCGGCAGCTGGACAACGACCCAGGAGCTGCACTAGGACCAGGCATGCTCAACGACCCGGCAGCTGCCCAACGACCCGGCAGCTGCACAACGACCCGGGAGCCAGATAACGACCTAGCGGCTGCACAACGACCCAGCAGCTGGACAACGACCCAGGAGCTGCACTAGGACCTGGCAGCTGCACAAGGACCCGGCAGCTGCACAACGACCCAGGAGCCAGATAACAACCCAGCAGCTGGACAACGACCCAGGAGCTGCACTAGGACCAGGCAGCTGCACAACGACCCGGCAGCTGCACAACGACCCGGGAGCCAGATAACGACCCAGCAGCTGCACAACGACCCAGCAGCTGCACAATGACCCGGGAGCCAGATAACGACCCAGGAGCCGCACAACGACCCGGCAGCTGCATAACGACCCAGGAGCTGCACAACGACCCAGCAGCTGCACAACGACCCGGGAGCCAGATAACGACCCAGCAGCTGCACAACGACCCAGCAGCTGCACAATGACCCGGCAGCTGCACAACGACCCAGCAGCTGCACAATGACCCGGGAGCCAGACAACAACCCAGGAGCCGCACAACGACCCGGCAGCTGCATAACGACCCAGGAGCTGCACAACGACCCAGGAGCTGCACAACGACCCCACGGCTGCACAACGACCCCGCGGCTGCACAACCACCAGCAGCTTCAATGACCCGGGAGCCAGATAACGACCCGGCAGCTGCACAATGGCCCGGCAGCTGGACAACGACCCAGGAGCTGCACTAGGACCAGGCAGCTGCACAACGACCCCACAGCTGCACAACGACCCCGTGGCTGCACAACCACCAGCAGCTTCAATGACCCGGGAGCCAGATAACGACCCGGCAGCTGGACAACGACCCAGGAGCTGCACAAGGACCAGGCAGCTGCACAAGGACCCGGCAGCTGGACAACGACCCAGGAGCTGCACTAGGACCAGGCAGCTGCACAACGACCAGGCAGCTGCACAACGACCCGGCAGCTGCACAACGACCCGGCAGCTGCACAACGACCTGGCGGCTGCACAACGACCTGGGAGCCAGATAACGACCTAGCGGCTGCACAACGACCCAGCAGCTGGACAACGACCCAGGAGCTGCACTAGGACCAGGCAGCTGCACAATGACCGGGCAGCTGCACAACGACCCGGCAGCTGCACAACGACCCGGGAGCCAGATAACGACCTAGCGGCTGCACAACGACCCCACGGCTGCACAACGACCCCGCGGCTGCACAACCACCAGCAGCTTCAATGACCCGGGAACCAGATAACGACCCGGCAGCTGCACAATGACCTGGCAGCTGGACAACGACCCAGGAGCTGCACAAGGACCAGGCAGCTGCACAAGGACCCGGCAGCTGGACAACGACCCAGGAGCTGCACTAGGACCAGGCAGCTGCACAACGACCCCACGGCTGCACAACGACCCCATGGCTGCACAACCACCAGCAGCTTCAACGACACGGGAGCCAGACAACGACCCGGCAGCCGGAGAATGAACCGGCAGCCGCACAACGACCCGGGAGCTAGACATCGACCCGGAGGCTTAACAATGACCCGGCAGCCGCACAATGACCCGGCAGCTGGACAACAACCCAGGAGCTGCACTAGGACCAGGCAGCTGCACAACGACCCCACGGCTGCACAACGACCCCGTGGCTGCACAACCACCAGCAGCTTCAAAGACCCGGGAGCCAGATAACGACCCGGCAGCAGGACAACGACCCAGGAGCTGCACAAGGACCCGGCAGCTGGACAACGACCCAGGAGCTGCACTAGGACCGGGCATGCTCAACGACCCGGCAGCTGCCCAACGACCCGGCAGCTGCACAATGACCCGGGAGCCAGATAACGACCCGGCAGCTGCACAATGACCCGGCAGCTGGACAACGACCCAGGAGCTGCACTAGGACCAGGCAGCTGCACAACGACCCCACGGCTGCACAACGACCCCGTGGCTGCACAACGACCCCGTGGCTGCACAACCACCAGCAGCTTCAATGACCCGGGAGCCAGATAACGACCCGGCAGCTGGACAACGACCCAGGAGCTGCACAAGGACCCGGCAGCTGGACAACGACCCAGGAGCTGCACTAGGACCAGGCATGCTCAACGACCCGGCAGCTGCCCAACGACCCGGCAGCTGCACAACGACCCGGGAGCCAGATAACGACCTAGCGGCTGCACAACGACCCAGCAGCTGGACAAACGACCCAGGAGCTGCACTAGGACCTGGCAGCTGCACAAGGACCCGGCAGCTGCACAACGACCCAGGAGCCAGATAATGACCCAGCAGCTGGACAACGACCCAGGAGCTGCACTAGGACCAGGCAGCTGCACAACGACCCGGCAGCTGCACAACGACCCGGCAGCTGCACAACGACCCGGGAGCCAGATAACGACCCAGCAGCTGCACAACGACCCAGCAGCTGCACAACGACCCAGCAGCTGCACAACGACCCAGCAGCTGCACAATGACCCGGGAGCCAGATAACGACCCAGGAGCCGCACAACGACCCGGCAGCTGCATAACGACCAAGGAGCTGCACAACGACCCAGCAGCTGCACAACGACCCGGGAGCCAGATAACGACCCAGCAGCTGCACAACGACCCAGCAGCTGCACAATGACCCGGCAGCTGCACAACGACCCAGCAGCTGCACAATGACCCGGGAGCCAGACAACAACCCAGGAACCGCACAACGACCCGGCAGCTGCTTAACGACCCAGGAGCTGCACAACGACCCAGGAGCTGCACAACGACCCAGGAGCTGCACAACGACCCCGCGGCTGCACAACGACCCCGCGGCTGCACAACCACCAGCAGCTTCAATGACCCGGGAGCCAGATAACGACCCGGCAGCTGCACAATGGCCCGGCAGCTGGACAACGACCCAGGAGCTGCACTAGGACCAGGAAGCTGCACAACGACCCCACAGCTGCACAACGACCCCGTGGCTGCACAACCACCAGCAGCTTCAATGACCCGGGAGCCAGATAACGACCCGGCAGCTGGACAACGACCCAGGAGCTGCACAAGGACCAGGCAGCTGCACAAGGACCCGGCAGCTGGACAACGACCCAGGAGCTGCACTAGGACCAGGCAGCTGCACAACGACCAGGCAGCTGCACAACGACCCGGCAGCTGCACAACGACCCGGCAGCTGCACAACGACCCGGCAGCTGCACAACGACCCGGGAGCCAGATAACAATCTAGCGGCTGCACAACGACCCAGGAGCTGCACTAGGACCAGGCAGCTGCACAATGACCCGGCAGCTGCACAACGACCCGGCAGCTGCACAACGACCCGGGAGCCAGATAACGACCTGGGAGCCAGATAACGACCTAGCGGCTGCACAACGACCCCACGGCTGCACAACGACCCCGCGGCTGCACAACCACCAGAAGCTTCAATGACCCGGGAGCCAGATAACGACCCGGCAGCTGCACAATGACCTGGCAGCTGGACAACGACCCAGGAGCTGCACAAGGACCAGGCTGCTGCACAAGGACCCGGCAGCTGGACAACGACCCAGGAGCTGCACTAGGACCAGGCAGCTGCACAACGACCCCACGGCTGCACAACGACCCCATGGCTGCACAACCACCAGCAGCTTCAATGACCCGGGAGCCAGATAACGACCCGGCAGCTGGACAACGACCCAGGAGCTGCACAAGGACCAGGCAGCTGCACAAGGACCCGGCAGCTGGACGACCCAGGAGCTGCACTAGGACCCGGCAGCTGCACAACGACCCGGCAGCTGCACAACGACCCGGCAGCTGCACAACGACCCGGGAGCCAGATAACGACCTAGCGGCTGCACAACGACCCAGCAGCAGGACAACGACCCAGCGGCTGCACAACGACCCAGCAGCTGGACAATGACCCAGGAGCTGCACTAGGACCAGGCAGCTGCAATAGGACCCGGCAGCTGCACAACGACCCGGGAGCCAGATAACGACCCAGCAGCTGAACAACGACCCAGGAGCTGCACTAGGACCAGGCAGCTGCACAACGACCCGGCAGCTGCACAACGACCCGGGAGCCAGATAACGACCCAGCAGCTGCACAACGACCCAGCAGCTGCACAACGACCCAGGAGCCAGACAACGAACCGGCAGCCGGAGAACGAACCGGCAGCCGCACAACGACCCAGGAGCTAGACATCGACCCGGAGGCTTAACAACGACCCGGCAGCCGGACAACGACCCGGCAGCCGGACAACGACCCCGCAGCCGGACAACGACCCGGCAGCCGCACAACGACCCGGCAGCCGCACAACGGGAGCCGCACAACGACCCAGGAGCCGCACAACAACCCGGCAGCTGCACAACGACCCGGGAGCCAGACAACGACCCGGCAGCCGGAGAACGAACCAGCAGCCGCACAACGACCCAGGAGCTAGACATCGACCCGGAGGCTTAACAACGACCCGGCAGCCGCACAACGACCCAGGAGCCGCACAACGACCCGGCAGCCGTACAACGACCCAGGAGCCGCACAACGACCCGGCAGCCGCACAACTACCCAGGAGCCGCACAACGACCCAGCAGCTGCATAACCAGGAGCTGCACAACGACCCGGCAGCAGGACGACCCAGAAGCTAGACGTTGACCCGGCAGCTGCACAACGACCTGGCAGCTGGACAACGACCCGGCAGCTGGACAACGACCCAGAAGCTAGACATCAACCCGGAGGCTTCACAACGACCTGGCATCGTCATATCAGGCTGCTGGGTCGATCTCTCACTACCAACTTGAGCCTGAGACAGATTCAGTAGCCTGAGACCCGACCCGGCAGATTGAGCTCACAGGAAGTCATAAAAATGTCATAGAGAATCTGGTGGATTTTCAAAATAAAATATTCCTCCAGGTCTGACTGGTACGTGGACCTGTGGAGACGATGTGGAAACCATTGAGAGGCTTTAAGAAAAGATCTGAACCACGAACGAGGAGGTGGGCAGTTTAGAAGTAGACAAACTCATTTTATTTGACACCACTCATCCATTCATGGACAGGTCCAGAAAGAACAAGACATGGACAGACATCCAACCACCACATGACTCTCACATGATCCTGAGACTTCAGGGACACGTTCACGTCCTCGTTTTGAAAAAAACCATTAAAACACTGGAGAAACAAACTAATCAAATTACAAATGAACTAAAATGTAGAAAGAGGAGATTACACTTGTTTTTGAGCATCTACGAGGTAAGAAAGGTCCCAGCAGGTTCCATCCGGTTCCAGCTGGTTCCACCAGGTTCCATCCGGTCCCAGCTGGTCCCAGCAGGTCCCAGCATGTTCCATCCGGTCCCAGCTGGTTCCAGCAGGTCCCAGCAGGTTCCATCTGGTCCCAGTTGGTTCCATCCGGTCCCAGCACGTTCCATCCGGTTCCAGCAGGTTCCATCCGGTCCCAGCTGGTTCCAGCAGGTCCCAGCAGGTCCAGCAGGTCCCAGCAGGTTCCATCAGGTCCCAGCAGGTTCCATCAGGTCCCAGCTGGTTCCATCAGGTCCCAGCTGGTTCCATCAGGTCCCAGCTGGTTCCATCCGGTTCCAGCTGGTTCCAGCAGGTCTCAGCAGGTTCCATCCGGTTCCAGCAGGTTCCAGCCGGTTCCATCAGGTTCCAGCAGGTCCCAGCTGGTTCCATCAGGTCCCAGCAGGTCCCATCAGTTCCCAGCAGGTTCCATCAGGTCCCAGCAGGTTCCATCCGGTCCCAGCTGGTTCTAGCAGGTCCCAGCCAGATCCAGCAGGTCCCAGTGGTTCCAGCAGGTTCTATCCAGTTCCAGCCGGTTCCAGTTGGTCCCAGCCGGTTCCAGTTGGTTCCAGCAGGTTCCAGCCAGTTCTAGCATGTCCCAGCTGGTTCCAGCAGGTTCTAGCAGGTCCCAGCCGGATCCAGCAGGTACCAGCGTTTCCAGAAGGTCCCAGCTGGTTCAATCCAGTTCCAGCTGGTTACAGCAGGTCCCAGCGGGTCCAGCAGGCCCCAGCGGTTCCAGCAGGTTCCATCCAGTTCCAGCAGGTCCCAGCTGGTTCCAGCAGGTTCCAGTTGGTTCCAGCAGGTTCCATCAGGTCCCAGCTGGTTCCATCCAGTTCCAGCTGGTCCAGCTGGTCCCAGCAGGTTCCATCCAGTTCCAGCTGGTCCCAGCAGGTTCTAGCTGATCCCAGCAGATTCCAGCAGGTTAGGTCCAGTTAGACCTGAGGATGTCCTCCAGACCAGTCAAACCAGTTTCTTGCCTCTGAAAAACGGATGACGGCCAGCTATTTTGCTGGTTTCATTCAATGACATGGAAAATATGTATATTTTTCGGATTAACAATATTTGTTTTAATTTATATATACTTTTCTGTAATATCTGTCAATGTAGCTACTCAATATTAAACATCTGAAATTGGATTCAGAAGTTAATGACACATTTTATTTTTAATTTAAAATTTTAGGGCTTTTTTAGGCTTATAAATGTAGTTTTTAAATTATTTTTAGAAATTCTACTGATCAGTTCACAAATTCAGAAATTATTAGAAATTATTTAGACCTTTATAATGGGGGGGGGGGGGGGTCTTATGTAACATGTATCTTATTTATTTGTATCTTACATGTTGGATTATTTCATTGATATTTTAACCTGTATTTAAAAAATGTTTTATCTGTATTTTTGCTCATCTTTACAGATTAATTTTAAAATACTTCATATTAATAAAATGGACCAATAATGTTTTAGAAAGCCAATATTTTTGTTGCTACTCTGGACATGTTACATTTGTTGCTTTTGGGAGTTTCTGAGGCCCTCTGAGGGGCCCTGGCCTGGACCTCAGGTGGACCAGCAGCAGGTGGAGCAGCAGCAGGTGGACCACCAGCAGGTGGACCACCAGCAGGCAGCCGTCAGGCAGCCGTCAGGCTGGACCGGCGTCATTTCTCCTCAGCAGAACTCCCAGGTGTTCTGGGGAACAGGTAAAACCTCGAAACGAGCACGCGCAGACCGGAAACAAGAAACAAAAGCAAGTGTCCATTTTTAACTCGGCACTTTCTCGTCTGAAACTTACTTTTTCTTCCTTTTCTTCTGGTCGTTCACCAACCGACAGGTGAGCTACACGAGCCTCCCTCTCCCGTCTTCACTTCCGCCTTACCTGACGGCGGTGCAGGCGCGCGCGCCCACTTGTTTCACCCAAACAGAAGCAGTGAAGTCACGTCCAGGTTGGTAGTTCGATCGCGTCCAAACCACGTGACCCACCGAGTCCAGACCGAAGCCGAAGTGTCTCACTAAGAGGGCAGGAGATGATTATGTCTTTCTTTAATGCTCCTGAGCGTTTCTCTTAGTTTATATGAACATTTTGGTTGAAAAATAAGTATTTTTGAACTAGAATCTGACCCACATGATCCAGGAACTACAGATCTGATCTCTCAGCGTTATAAGACAAAAATAAGGCACAGGTTTACGTTTTTGAAAGAGAAAACTCTCAAAACAGAGCAGAAAACTCCCTGAAATGCAGAACTAAAGTTCGGCTTGGATTTGGAGCCGCTGGGTCACGTGGTTTAGACGCGCCGAAAGTTACTGATCCCGAGTAACTAAACTGAAACCAACTTCACCGCGTTCAATCAGCGCAACCACCTGCACAGGTGGAGTCACGTGTGGCTGTGAGAGGAGGCGTTGACTACCGACGGTTGTCAAGGAGACTGCGCGTGCTCCTGACTGTGGCTCCACTGAGCGCGTTCACAAGTTCCTTTCTGAATTTCCCTCCGTCTGAGGACGAGAGGCGTTTATGACGTCATATTAATATTAAAAGACTGACAAATGACACAGGATTTTATCACATAATAATCATATAACATTTAAAATATATTTAAAAATAAAGAAATAAATGATATGATATAAATAAAGATAAAATATAAATGAAAATATTTAAATAATAACTCAAAAACCTCTATGTAATAATAATAATAATTGTAATCCTATTTATTTAAATATTTAATTTTTAGATTTGATTCATTTATTCAGTCATTTATTTATTCATATAATGCAGCCTCAGATGGTCTCCAGCCAGAGTCTTTCTGAGCCCCAAACCAGATAAATCCAGAAGGTTGTCAGGAAGGACATCTGACACAAAACATGTAACAAAGTAAACCCACATAAACCACCAGACCAGAGGCATGAAGCCCATACTGGACCAGTGAAGGCCTGGTTAACCACCACCATCAGAGCTGGTGACCTACAGGACTCTGATGGAGACTACTACTACTCATTTTTCCATTAAAAAAAGAGAAATGAACATTACTGGTACAATACTTAAAAAAAACAACTGTGTTGTTAAATTTACAAGAAATGTCTGTTATTTTACAGTTTTGGAGACTATTTTTAGAAAACTTTACTGTTCAATCACTACAGTATATTGAACACCTGACCTAACCACTGTGCCACTGAACCATTTATGTCCATTATTAATATGGACATAAACCTTAATTTAACAAGCTTCATATTTACTTACAGATAATTATTGTCATTTTACAAAGATTTGACTGTAATTTAAGAGAGCAGGAAAGATCATGTATAATAATACAGTCATTTTTCCATTAAAAAAAGAGAAATGAACATAGTTTGTCATTACTGGTACAATACTTAAAAAAAAACAACTGTGTTGTTAAATTTACAAGAAATGTCTGTTATTTTACAGTTTTGGAGACTATTTTTTTAGAAAACTTAAGAGAAGAGACAGGAGGACAGGTAGATGCAACGTAGGGAGAAGATGCACACTGTAAAAAATAATTGTAATATAACAGAATTTTGCTGTCTATTTTACAGTTTTTTTCTGTATTTTTAAAATACCATTTAATTTACGAAAATAGGCTAAAAATTTACATTTTACATGTCAAATGTAAAATAACATTAAATCACTGTAACTGTGAAAACACAATATTTCTGTTCTTTTACAAAAAACCCCATTAAAAATACATACAGGGGTGATAGCGCTCCGGCGTCACGCCGGATTTCCGGCATACCGAGGTGTTTGCGAGAAAAAATGAAAAAAAATCAGGTAGGCTTGGGCGGTATCCAAATTTTGATACCGTCAAACTTCCCTCACATTTTACCGGGGTATACCGTATTCCCGCGACTATTAAGGCGAACAAACACCACCGGCGGACGCCGCCCGTCAAAACAGGCGTCCCCATTATGTGCGCCGCCGCGGGACTTTACGCCTGAAAAAAAAGGCGAGTTTACCTCGAAACAGCAGTTCAGTGCTTCAGTATAAAGTTGGCTCAACTACAGTTGTTATTTATTTGTGTATTTCTTGCTTTTCACTGTAGTTTTATCTGTTCCTTCTCTGCTGCAGCTGCCTGCAGCCTGTCTCCTGCAGCGCTGAAAAAACGCTTTACAGTAAAGTGTCATGCGGGACGTTTTACTTCCTATAAATTCTTCAACATAAAAGTCCAACATTATTAGTTTAATTACAAGCTTTTATTTTGAAGCAGCAAGCTCAGGAAGTGTTGTTTTCATCGTCAGTACCTTAACAGGACGAGTCAAACCGAGATCAGCTGCAAGCGAACATGAATAAACGGTAAATAAAGCAGAACACGCAGTACACACAGCGATACAGGAGAGAAACTAAACTTTAAACCACAGAAATCATTCATTGCATTTTTAAGACGGTATTGAAACTGATACCGTAATACCGCCCAACCCTAAAATCAAAGTTATGGGTCTGCTTTAAGCAGCCTGTACATAACTTGGCCTATGTTGTCTCAAATTGTCTCATTATTTTTTGTGTGTGGGCTGCATGTGGTGAGCTTATACAACAGGGCTATGGGTCAATTTATACTGAACTTACAGTTTAATAGCAACTTATTTTGAATGAACAAATGTTGAGTGTTGTGTAAGGTTTTGTGTAGTAAACAGTATTTGCTTATTTTTTATTTTTTATTTTATTTTATTTATTTCTCATTGTTTTTTTTTGTCCTTGAAGCACTTTAAATGATTGCTACTTATAGTTCTCTTAATATCAAATTGTCTTGAAGCACTTTAAATGCTTGCGACTTATTGTTCTCTTAATTTCACTTGTTTGTTGCACTGTAGCTGTTTCAAAAAATATTTAGAATAAATGGTGCATATTTTTCAGAAAATTGAATGTCTCCTTGCTCATGGCCTTTTGTCAATGGTTTGGCTCCTAATCCATACTGTAAACAAATCCAATATTCATTGATTCATTCAATTTCTAGTTTACTTTTGAGTATTATAATTGTCACCCATTGACCTTTTTTAGTATGGCTGTAGTATCCGTAGTATCAGTGTGCTATACAAGCAATATGCATGCAGGTAAGTGACTAGTTAAAAGCAGGGATGGATTACTGAACAGGCCTACCAGGCCCAGGGTCCCAAGAGCTCTGATGCTCTCCACAATTAAGATGCTACTGTAATATAGGCTTGTATTGGGTTTGTTCATCTCATGTCTGGAAAATCTACAAAAGTCATCAGAATATTCAATTTAATGAACTTTTTATCAAAATGTTGTCCCAGGGAATCACACCCTTGGCCTATGTTGTACGATTGTCTCATTCTGTTTTCTATGGGCTGCATGTGGTGAGCTTGAACAACAGGACCATGGGTCAATTTACACCAGACTTACACTTTAAGTGGACAAAAAATGACAATTGTGTTAATCGGGGCATATATCTTGGCTTAGGGGCTCGCTTACCTCCCAGGGAAAAAAGTTCAGGCTCAGGATTTTTTTTTACTATCACCCCTGTACATATATTTATTGTTAAAATACGTTCACAAATATATTGTAATTTCACAAATATTTGTCTGTCATTTAAGGGAATAAACTATAAAACTGCTAGTGATCTGAGGTTGTTTCCCAGCATCCTTTGCAGCCCTGGTTGTTTAGGTGCTTATCTGTGTGTATTTGTTAGCTATTTGATTTAATGCTGCCACGTAAAGTCTGACAGGTATTGGCAGGCTAAGCGGAACGCGGCTTCGGCGGTTGCTGAGGCAAAAACTCGGACATGGGAGGAGTTTGGAGAGGCCATGGAGAACAACTTCCGAACGGCTTCGAAGAAATTCTGGTCCACCATCCGGCGTCTCAGGAGGGGGAAGCAGTGCTCTGTCAACACTGTATACAGTGGGGATGGGGAGCTGTTGACCTCGACTCGGGACGTTGTGGATCGGTGGAGGGAATACTTCAAAGACCTCCTCAATCCCGCCGACACATCTTCCAATGAGGAAGCAGAGTCTGGGAACTCAGGGGTGGACTCTCCTATCTCTGGGGCTGAGGTTGCCGAGGTGGTTAAAAAGCTCATTGGTGGCAGCGCCCCGGGTGTGGATGCGATCCGCCCGGAGTTCCTCAAGGCTCTGGATGCTGAGGGGCTGTCTTGGTTGACACGCCTCTGCGGCATCGCGTGGACGTCAGGGACAGTACCGCTGGATTGGCAAACTGGGGTGGTGGTCCCCCTCTTTAAAAAGGGGGACCGGAGGGTGTGTTCCAACTACAGGGGGATCACACTCCTCAGCCTCCCTGGGAAGGTCTATTCAGGGGTCCTGGAGAGGAGGGTCCGTCGGATAGTCGAATCTCGGATTGAGGAGGAGCAGTGTGGTTTTCGTCCCAGCCGTGGAACGGTGGACCAGCTCTACACCCTCTTCAGGGTCTTGGAGGGGGCATGGGAGTTCGCCCAACCAGTCCACATGTGTTTTGTGGACTTGGAGAAGGCGTTCGACCGTGTTCCCCGGGGATTCCTGTGGGGGGTGCTTCGGGAATATGGGGTGCCGGACTCCCTTGTACAGGCTGTCCGGTCCCTGTATGACCGGTGCCAGAGTTTGGTCCGCATTGCCAGCAGTAAGTCGGATTCGTTTCCAGTGAGGGTTGGACTCCGCCAAGGCTGCCCTTTGTCACCGATTCTGTTCATTACTTTTATGGACAGAATTTCTAGGCGCAGTCGAGGTGTTGAGGGGATCCGGTTCGGTGGCCTCAGGATTGGGTCTCTGCTATTTGCAGATGATGTGGTTCTGTTGGCTTCATCGAGCCGTGATCTACAACTCTCGCTGGAGCGATTCGCAGCCGGTTGTGAAGCTGCTGGGATGAGAATCAGCACCTCCAAATCCGAGACCATGGTCCTCAGCCGGAAAAGGGTGGAGTGCCCTCTCCGGGTTGGGGATGAGGTCCTTCCCCAAGTGGAGGAGTTTAAGTATCTCGGGATCTTGTTCACGAGTGAGGGAAGGATGGAGCGGGAGATCGACAGACGGATCGGTGCGGCATCTGCAGTGATGCGGGTGCTGCGCCGTTCTGTTGTGGTAAAGAAGGAGCTGAGTCGGAAGGCGAAGCTCTCGATTTACTGGTCGATCTACGTTCCCACCCTCACCTATGGTCATGAGCTTTGGGTAGTGACCGAAAGAACAAGATCGCGGATGCAAGCGGCTGAAATGAGCTTCCTTCGCAGGGTGGCCGGGCTCTCCCTTAGAGATAGGGTGAGAAGCTCGGTCATCCGGGAGGGGCTCAGAGTAGAACCGCTGCTCCGCATCGAGAGGAGGCAGATGAGGTGGCTCGGGCATTTGGTTAGGATGCCTCCTGGACGCCTCCCTGGTGAGGTGTTCCGGGCAGTTCCACTGGGAGGAGGCGCCGGGGAAGATCCAGGACACGCTGGAGGGACTATGTCTCTCGGCTGGCCTGGGAACGCCTCGGGATCCCCCCAGAGGAGCTGGAAGAAGGAGAGGGGGGTCTGGGCTTCCTTACTCCCGCTGCTGCCCCCGCGACCCGACCTCGGATAAGCGGAAGAAGATGGATGGATGCATGGATGTAAAGTCTGTTGCTGGTTTGACCCCCTGTTGATTCAGAGCCCTTACATTTAACATGTTAATTTGTGTCACCCTGAGTTAAGTCTGTCTGTGTTCGAATGAGTACCTGTGAGTTTGTTTCATAAAGTGTGTAAAACAAAACTTGTGGTGTGCAAAAAACAGGAAGTTGACAAAATACTCCTTTAGCTAGTGCCATGGCTGTCAGGTGTTGCAGACCAGGATCCACTACAATGAAAAGGCTGCAGTCCTTAAAATTTTAGCAATTTTAAACCCAATATCTAGTTTTTCAACAGTTTTTTGACATGTTTTGAAAGATGACATTATCACATTATTTTTTGTGTCATATACTGTTATATTACATCAAACACAAATTATTATACAACTTCTTTACATAAAATAATGTAATTGAAACCAATTAATAACAACACATTTCTGTAAATTTAAGCATTATTATTCATAATACAGCATTTACTTACCATATTTCTAGGTAATTTAATTGTTTTAAAATGTGAAAATGCTTCTAATTAAATGTTAAAAACAACCTAAAAATAAGGCAAAATGTTGTTAAAATTTCAAGTACAAACTGTATTTTAATTATGGAAAAAAACTGTATTTTTATGGGAAAGTAATTTTCTATTATTTCACTATTTTTCTGGTGCCCCAGCTGCCGGAAAATTACCGTTTTTTTTATGATTTTTTTTTACAGTGCAGGTGGAGAAGACCAGACAAAGGACGTCTGATGAACCGTCTGCTGGTTGGACAGAAGGAGGAAGAAGAGGATGAAGACTGGAGAGACAGTTGGTCCTGATGAGACACCTGTGGAGGTCTGGAAGTGTCCAGGTGAGGTGACAGCAGAGTTTTAGACCAGGACCTTCAACAAGATCTGAGAGACTGAGAGGATGCCCGATGTCCTCTTGGTCGTCCTGGTCTTCCTGGTCCTTACTCAGAATTTTTCTCCGATTTTTCAGACTTCAAATCAGATCTAGTTCTTCAGACAGAGTTTTTCCTGCTCTAGTGGACTCAGCTGGATTCAGTCAACATGTGGAGAAACCCACTCACTGCAGCAGTCACACCCTAGACCTGATTCTAACTTATGGTACTGAAGCCAAGTACATAGAGGATTTTCTCCAAAACCCAGTTCTGTCTGACCATTCAATATGAGCTTCCATATGGATTCAGATCTTATCATGTTCTGGTTCTCCTGGATCTCCTTCAACACTGTTGATCCCCAGATTCTCATTGATAGACTGGAGCTGGTTGGTGGAATTAGAAATGGTTCCAGCCGTATTTGTTGGATGGATTTCAGTTTGTCCTTGTTAATCCTGATTATACCAGTTGTACCAGGGTCAGCTGTGGAGAACCACAGGGTTCTATTCTTGAACCCATACTTTCCTCCTCATATGTGCTGCCTTTAGGAAACATGATATAAACTGTTATCAACCACATAAGGCCGATCAATGTCCTTAATGTATGATTCATAAAAGATGTAAAGACCTGGATGACTGTTCATTTACTGCTTCTTAATTCAGATGAAACTGAAGTTTTTGTAGTTGGTCCCAAGCATCTCCAGGAGGCACTCTTGAGCTGTTCACGTAGTTTAGATCACATTTCCTGAGCTTCTAGTTCTGCTGTCAGGAATCTAGGTGTCTTTTCTGATCAGACCCGTCTTTAAGTCATATAAACAGGTCACAAACTTATTTTTCTTTCATTTTCTAATATCAGTAAAATGAGAAACATCCTGACTGAAGAGGACGCAGAAACATGAATCCATGTCTTAACCCTAACCCTAACTCTGTTCTTTCCAGGCTGGATTATTGTACTGATCCAACAGTTGTGTTAAAAGATCCAGCTGGTCCAGGATGCTGCAGCACCAGTATCAATCAGAACTGGACCAGAGGTCACGTCTCACCGGTTCCAACTGGTCCAGTATCAACCAGCACTGGACCAGAGGTCACGTCTCACTAGTTCCAGCTGGTCCAGAATGCTGCAGCACCAGTATCAACCAGAACTGGACCAGAGGTCACGTCTGACCAGTTCCAGCTGGTCCAGGATGCTGCAGCACCAGTATCAATCAGAACTGGACCAGAGGTCACGTCTGACCAGTTCCAGCTGGTCCAGGATGCTGCAGCACCAGTATCAATCAGAACTGGACCAGAGGTCACGTCTCACCGGTTCCAACTGGTCCAGTATCAACCAGCACTGGACCAGAGGTCACGTCTCACCAGTTCCAGCTGGTCCAGGATGCTGCAGCACCAGTATCAACCAGCACTGGACCAGAGGTCACGTCTCACCAGTTCCAGCTGGTCCAGGATGCTGCAGCACCAGTATCAACCAGAACTGGACCAGAGGTCACGTCTGACCAGTTCCAGCTGATCCAGTATCAACCAGAACTGGACCAGAGGTCACGTCTCACCAGTTCCAGCTGGCTCAGGATGCTGCAGCACCAGTATCAACCAGAACTGGACCAGAGGTCACGTCTCACTGGTTCAAGCTGGTCCAGGATTCTGCAGCACCAGTACCAACCAGAACTGGACCAGAGATCACATCTGACAGGTTCCAGCTGGTCCAGTATCAACCAGAACTGGACCAGAGGTCACGTCTCACCGGTTCCAACTGGTCCAGTATCAACCAGAACTGGACCAGAGGTCACGTCTCACCAGTTCCAGCTGGTCCAGGATGCTGCAGCACCAGTATCAATCAGAACTGGATCAGAGGTCACGTCTGACCAGTTCCAGCTGATCCAGTATAAACCAGAACTGGACCAGAGGTCACGTCTCACCAGTTCCAGCTGGCTCAGGATGCTGCAGCACCAGTATCAACCAGAACTGGACCAGAGGTCACGTCTCACTGGTTCCAGCTGGTCCAGGATGCTGCAGCACCAGTATCAACTAGAACTGGACCAGAGATCACATCTCACCGGTTCCAGCTGGTCCAGTATCAACCAGAACTGGACCAGAGGTCACGTCTCACCGGTTCCACTTGGTCCAGTATCAACCAGAACTGGACCAGAGGTCACGTCTCACCAGTTCCAGCTGGTCCAGGATGCTGCAGCACCAGTATCAATCAGAACTGGATCAGAGGTCACATCTGACCAGTTCCAGCTGATCCAGTATCAACCAGAACTGGACCAGAGGTCACGTCTCACCAGTTCCAGCTGGCTCAGGATGCTGCAGCACCAGTACCAACTAGAACTGGACCAGAGATCACATCTCACCGGTTCCAGCTGGTCCAGTATCAACCAGAACTGGACCAGAGGTCATGTCTCACCGGTTCCAACTGGTCCAGTATCAACCAGAACTGGACCAGAGGTCACGTCTCACCAGTTCCAGCTGGTCCAGGATGCTGCAGCACCAGTATCAATCAGAACTGGATCAGAGGTCACGTCTCACCAGTTCCAGCTGGTCCAGCATCAACCAGAACTGGACCAGAGGTCACGTCTCACCAGTTCCAGCTGGTCCAGGATGCTGCAGCATCAGTATCAATCAGAACTGGACCAGAGGTCACGTCTCACCGGTTCCAGCTGGTCCAGTATTAACCAGAACTGGACCAGAGGTCACGTCTCACCGGTTCCACCTGGTCCAGGATGCTGCAGCACCAGTACCAACCAGAACTGGACCAGAGATCTCATCTGACCAGTTCCAGCTGGTCCAGTATCAACCAGAACTGGACCAGAGGTCATGTCTCACCGGTTCCAGCTGGTCCAGGATGCTGCAGCACCAGTATCAACCAGAACTGGACCAGAGGTCACAACTCACCGGTTCCAGCTGGTCCAGTATCAACCAGAACTGGACCAGAGGTCACATCTCACCAGTTCCAGCTGGTCCAGTATCAACCAGAACTGGACCAGAGGTCACGTCTCACCAATTTCAGCTGGCCCAGGATGCTGCAGCACCAGTATCAACTAGAACTGGACCAGAGATCACATCTCACCGGTTCCAGCTGGTCCAGTATCAACCAGAACTGGACCAGAGGTCATGTCTCACCGGTTCCAGCTGGTCCAGGATGCTGCAGCACCAGTATCAACCAGAACTGGACCAGAGGTCACAACTCACCGGTTCCAGCTGGTCCAGTATCAACCAGAACTGGACCAGAGGTCACATCTCACCAGTTCCAGCTGGTCCAGTATCAACCAGAACTGGACCAGAGGTCACGTCTCACCAATTTCAGCTGGCCCAGGATGCTGCAGCACCAGTATCAACTAGAACTGGACCAGAGATCACATCTCACCAGTTCCAGCTGGTCCAGGATGCTGCAGCACCAGTATCAATCAGAACTGGATCAGAGGTCACGTCTGACCAGTTCCAGCTGATCCAGTATCAACCAGAACTGGACCAGAGGTCATGTCTCACCAGTTCCAGCTGGCTCAGGATGCTGCAGCACCAGTACCAACTAGAACTGGACCAGAGATCACATCTCACCGGTTCCAGCTGGTCCAGTATCAACCAGAACTGGACCAGAGGTCACGTCTCACCAGTTCCAACTGGTCCAGTATCAACCAGAACTGGACCAGAGGTCACGTCTCACCAGTTCCAGCTGGTCCAGGATGCTGCAGCACCAGTATCAATCAGAACTGGATCAGAGGTCACATCTCACCGGTTCCAGCTGGTCCAGTATCAACCAGAACTGGACCAGAGGTCACGTCTCACCAATTTCAGCTGGCCCAGGATGCTGCAGCACCAGTACCAACTAGAACTGGACCAGAGGTCACATCTCACCGGTTCCAGCTGGTCCAGTATCAACCAGAACTGGACCAGAGGTCATGTCTCACCGGTTCCAGCTGGTCCAGGATGCTGCAGCACCAGTACCAACTAGAACTGGACCAGAGGTCACATCTCACCGGTTCCAGTTGGTCCAATATCAACCAGAACTGGACCAGAGGTCACATCTCACTGGTTCCAGCTGGTCCAGTATCAACCAGAACTGGACCAGAGGTCACGTCTCACCAATTTCAGCTGGTCCAGGATGCTGCAGCACCAGTACCAACTAGAACTGGACCAGAGGTCACATCTCACCGGTTCCAGCTGGTCCAGTATCAACCAGAACTGGACCAGAGGTCACGTCTCACCGGTTCCAGCTGGTCCAGGATGCTGCAGCACCAGTACCAACTAGAACTGGAACAGAGGTCACATCTCACCGGTTCCAGTTGGTCCAATATCAACCAGAACTGGACCAGAGGTCACATCTCACCAGTTCCAGCTGGTCCAGGATGCTGCAGCACCAGTACCAACTAGAACTGGACCAGAGGTCACATCTCACCGGTTCCAGTTGGTCCAATATCAACCAGAACTGGACCAGAGGTCACATCTCACTGGTTCCAGCTGGTCCAGTATCAACCAGAACTGGACCAGAGGTCACGTCTCACCAATTTCAGCTGGTCCAGGATGCTGCAGCACCAGTACCAACTAGAACTGGACCAGAGGTCACATCTCACCGGTTCCAGCTGGTCCAGTATCAACCAGAACTGGACCAGAGGTCACGTCTCACCGGTTCCAGCTGGTCCAGGATGCTGCAGCACCAGTACCAACTAGAACTGGAACAGAGGTCACATCTCACCGGTTCCAGTTGGTCCAATATCAACCAGAACTGGACCAGAGGTCACATCTCACCAGTTCCAGCTGGTCCAGGATGCTGCAGCACCAGTATCAATCAGAACTGGACCAGAGATCACATCTGACCGGCTCCAGCTGGTTCAGTATCAACCAGAACTGGACCAGATGTCACATCTCACTGGTTTGGGCTGGTCCAGTACCAACTAGAACTGGACCAGAGGTCACATCTCACCAGTTCCAGCTGGTCCAGGATGCTGCAGCACCAGTACCAACTAGAACTGGACCAGAGGTCACATCTCACCAGTTCCAGCTTCAGTGGCTCCCTGGTAAATCTAGAGTCACATTCACAATCTTCCTTCTTCCATTCAAAGCCTTAAACCATGAAGCTCCAATGTATCTAAAACCCTCATGTCCTCTCAGGATCTTCACCCTGTCTCTCTGATCTCAGGTCCAGATGGTTCTGGATCATTTTAAAGCATTACCCTTGTCTATCTTCTCCATCTGCAGGTCCTACCATGGTGTTGCTGTTCCAGCTGCTGCTTCCACTGATTATTCCAGTCGTACCAGCGTCAGCTGTGGAGAACCACAGGGTTCTATTCTTGAACCCATACTTTCCTCCTAATATATGCTGCCTTTAGGAAACATGATATAAACTATTATCAACCACAAGAGACTGATCAATATCCTCAATGTATAATTCATAATAGATGTAAAGATGTACTGTTCTTCTCCTGTGTTCTCGATGACAGCAGCACAGTAGTCAGTGGTTAGACTGACTCTTCTAGAAGGTCCAGCTGGATCTGGGTCCAGCTGGTTTTTCAGTGGTTAGACTGAGACTTCTAAAAGGTCCAGGTGGATCTGGGTCCAGCTGGTCTTTCAGTGGTCAGACCGACTCTTCTAGAAGGTCCAGGTGGATCTGGGTCCAGCTGGTCTTTCAGTGGTTAGACTGACTCTTCCAGAAGGTTCAGGTGGATCTGGGTCCAGCTGGTCTATCAGTGGTCAATTCAATTCAATTCAATTTTATTTATATAGCGTCTGTTACAATGACAATTGTCTCTAGGCGCTTTACAGAGACCCAGAGCATGACCCCCGAGCAAATATCATCAACTAAGATTATATCATTAAATCCAATCAATGATAATGGCAGGTAAAAAACTCCCACGTAGGGAGAAAAAAAACCTTTATACCAAACAGTGGCAAGGAAAAACTCCACTTTAAGAGGAAGAAACCTTGAGCAGGACCTGGATCATATGGGGGGGACCTTCCTGCCGAAGGCCAGCCGGGTAGAGAAAGAAAAGAGGGGAGACAGGACAGAGAGAGGATGTAGGACAGAGAGAAGATGGAGGACAGAAAGAGGATGTAGGACAGAGAGAGGAGAGCACAGAAAAAGTAAAAAAATAATAATAAAGAAGTAGATGAATTGTTGTAGGGTGAATGCAAGCGGGCTTGGAGGGCCCTTGGGTGTGTGGTCAGTGTAATGAGCCATGATAGGCTCTTGAGTATCAGTAATGTGCGGGTGGGGTGTAGGTGAGGTGTGTGCGAGAAAAGGGGGAGGAGGGGGTTTGGGTTTAAGAAAAGAGAAGGGTAGGATTTCAAGCAAAAGGATGCGATATATAAACATAAACAGATGGAGGCAGCAGCACTGGGATGAGATGGCCAGAGGACCAGGTCGCCGATCACCACGCCAGTCGGCACCCAAACACAAGTGGAGGAGAACCCCGGGATGGACAGAGGATGGAACTGCAAGTCAGCATGAAACCCAGGAAACTCTGGCCTGCAAATACACAAAGAGAAAAGGGGGCAGAAACAGCACAACAAACACAGGAAAGCAAAGAAAATGGAGCACAGTTTCAGTAACAGGGTGCTCCCAAATAATTATAAATGAGCTGGAGGAGGAGGAAGGGAGGAAGAATGGGAAGAAAAAGGAGAAGAGCAGTGGAGACACCACCCAGCAGACCATGCTGGTGTCCCTCTGTAGAATGACTCTTCAAGAAGATACGGGTGGATCTGGGTCCAGCTGGTCTTTCAGTGTTCAGACTGACTCTTCTAGAAGGTCCAGGTGGATCTGGGTCCAACTGGTCTTTCAGTGGTCAGACTGAGACTTCCAGAAGGTCCAGGTGGATCTGGTTCCAGCTGGTCTTTCAGTGGTCAGATCGATTCTTCTCAGAAGGTCCAGGTGGATCTGGGTTCAGCTGGTCTTTCAGTGGTCAGATTGACTCTTCTAGAAGGTCAAGCTGGATCTGGGTCCAGCTGGTCTTTCAGCGGTTGGGCCGACTCTTCTAGAAGGTCCAGGTGGATCTGGGTCCAGCTGGTCTTTCAGTGGTCAGACTGACTCTTCCAGAAGGTCCAGGTGGATCTGGGTCCAGCTGGTCTTTCAGTGGTTAGACCGACTCTTCCAGAAGGTTCAGGTGGATCTCGGTCCAGCTGCTCTCTCAGTAGTTAGAGTGAGACTTCCAGAAGGTCCAAGTGGATCTGGGTCCAGCTGGTCTCTCAGTAGTTAGACTGACACTTCTAGAAGGTCCAGGTGGATCTGGGTCCAGCTGGTCTTTCAGTGGTTAGACTGACTCTTCCAGAAGGTCCAAGTGAATCTGGGTTCAGCTGGTCTTTCAGTGGTCAGACCGACTCTTCCAGAAGGTCCAGGTGAATCTGGGTCCAGCTGGTCTTTCAGTGGTCAGACCGACTCTTTCAGAAGGTCCAGGTGGATCTGGGTCCAGCTGGTCTTTCAGTGGTTAGACCGACTCTTCCAGAAGGTTCAGGTGGATCTGGGTCCAGCTGCTCTCTCAGTAGTTAGACTGAGACTTCCAGAAGGTCCAAGTGGATCTGGGTCCAGCTGGTCTCTCAGTAGTTAGACTGACACTTCTAGAAGGTCCAGGTGGATCTGGGTCCAGCTGGTCTTTCAGTAGTTAGACTGACACTTCTAGAAGGTCCAGGTGGATCTGGGTCCAGCTGGTCTTTCAGTGGTTAGACTGACTCTTCCAGAAGTTTCAGGTGGATCTGGGTCCAGCTGGTCTTTCAGTGGTCAGACTGACTCTTCTAGAAGGTCCAGGTGGATCTGGGTCCAGCTGGTCTCTCAGTAGTTAGACTGACACTTCTAGAAGGTCCAGGTGGATCTGGGTCCAGCTGGTCTTTCAGTAGTTAGACTGACACTTCTAGAAGGTCCAGGTGGATCTGGGTCCAGCTGGTCTTTCAGTGGTCAGACTGACTCTTCTAGAAGGTCCAGGTGGATCTGGGTCCAGCTGGTTTTTCAGTGGTCAGACTGAGACTTCTAGAGGATCCAGGTGGATCTGGATTCAGCTGGTCTTTCGGTGGTCAGACTGACTCTTCTAGAAGGTCCACGTGGATCTGGGTCCAGCTGGTCTTTCAGTGGTCAGACTGAGACTTCTAGAAGGTCCAGGTGGATCTGGTTCCAGCTGGTCTTTCAGTGGTCAGACCGACTCTTCAAGAAGGCCCAGGTGGATCTGGGTCCAGCTGGTCTTTCAGTATTCAGACTGACTCTTCTCGAAGGTCCAGGTGGATCTGGGTCCAGCTGGTCTTTCAGTGGTCAGACAGACTTCTAGAAGGTCCAAGTGGATCTGGGTTCAGCTGGTCTTTCAGTGGTCAGACCGACTCTTCCAGAAGGTCCAGGTGGATCTGGGTCCAGCTGGTCTTTCAGTAGTTAGACTGACACTTCTAGAAGGTCCAGGTGGATCTGGGTCCAGCTGGTCTTTCAGTGGTTAGACTGACTCTTCCAGAAGGTTCAGGTGGATCTGGGTCCAGCTGGTCTTTCAGTGGTCAGACTGACTCTTCTAGAAGGTCCAGGTGGATCTGGGTCCAGCTGGTCTCTCAGTAGTTAGACTGACACTTCTAGAAGGTCCAGGTGGATCTGGGTCCAGCTGGTCTTTCAGTAGTTACACTGACACTTCTAGAAGGTCCAGGTGGATCTGGGTCCAGCTGGTCTTTCAGTGGTTAGACTGACTCTTCCAGAAGGTCCAAGTGGATCTGGGTCCAGCTGGTCTCTCAGTAGTTAGACTGACACTTCTAGAAGGTCCAGGTGGATCTGAGTCCAGCTGGTCTTTCAGTAGTTAGACTGACACTTCTAGAAGGTCCAGGTGGATCTGGGTCCAGCTGGTCTTTCAGTGGTTAGACTGACTCTTCCAGAAGGTGCAGGTGGATCTGGGTCCAGCTGGTCTTTCAGTGGTCAGACTGACTCTTCTAGAAGGTCCAGGTGGATCTGGGTCCAGCTGGTTTTTCAGTGGTCAGACTGAGACTTCTAGAGGATCCAGGTGGATCTGGATTCAGCTGGTCTTTCGGTGGTCAGACTGACTCTTCTAGAAGGTCCACGTGGATCTGGGTCCAGCTGGTCTTTCAGTGGTCAGACTGAGACTTCTAGAAGGTCCAGGTGGATCTGGTTCCAGCTGGTCTTTCAGTGGTCAGACCGACTCTTCAAGAAGGCCCAGGTGGATCTGGGTCCAGCTGGTCTTTCAGTATTCAGACTGACTCTTCTAGAAGGTCCAGGTGGATCTGGGTCCAGCTGGTCTTTCAGTGGTTAGACTGACTCTTCTCGAAGGTCCAGGTGGATCTGGGTCCAGCTGGTCTTTCAGTGGTCAGACAGACTTCTAGAAGGTCCAAGTGGATCTGGGTTCAGCTGGTCTTTCAGTGGTCAGACCGACTCTTCCAGAAGGTCCAGGTGGATCTGGGTCCAGCTGGTCTTTCAGTGGTTAGACTGACTCTTCTAGAAGGTCCAGGTGGATCTGGGTCCAGCTGGTCTTTCAGTGGTTAGACTGACTCTTCCAGAAGGTCCAGGTGGATCTGGGTCCAGCTGGTCTTTCAGTGGTTAGACTGACTCTTCCAGAAGGTCCAGGTGGATCTGGGTCCAGCTGGTCTTTCAGTGGTTAGACTGACTCTTCCAGAAGGTCCAGGTGGATCTGGGTCCAGCTGGTCTTTCAGTGGTTAGACTGACTCTTCCAGAAGGTCCAGGTGGATCTGGGTCCAGCTGGTCTTTCAGTGGTTAGACTGACTCTTCCAGAAGGTTCAGGTGGATCTGGGTCCAGCTGGTCTTTCAGTGGTCAGACTGAGACTTCTAGATGGTCCAAGTGGATCTGGGTCCAACTGGTCTCTCAGTAGTTAGACTGACACTTCTAGAAGGTCCAGGTGGATCTGGGTCCAGCTGATCTTTCAGTGGTTAGACTGACTCTTCCAGAAGGTCCAGGTGGATCTGGGTCCAGCTGGTCTTTCAGTGGTTAGACTGACTCTTCCAGAAGGTCCAGGTGGATCTGGGTCCAGCTGGTCTTTCAGTGGTTAGACTGACTCTTCCAGAAGGTCCAGGTGGATCTGGGTCCAGCTGGTCTTTCAGTGGTTAGACTGACTCTTCAAGAAGGTTCAGGTGGATCTGGGTCCAGCTGGTCTTTCAGTGGTCAGACTGAGACTTCTAGAAGGTCCAGGTGGATCTGGGTCCAGCTGGTCTTTCAGTGGTTAGACTGACTCTTCCAGAAGGTCCAGGTCTGGGTCCAGCTGGTCTTTCAGTGGTCAGACTGACTCTTCTAGAAGGTCAGGTGGATCTGGGTCCAGCTGGTCTTCAGTGGTCAGACTGAGACTTCTAGAAGGTCTAGGTGGATCTGGGTTCAGCTGGTCTTTCAGTGGTCAGACCGACTCTTCCAGAAGGTCCAAGTGAATCTGGGTTCAGCTGGTCTTTCAGTGGTCAGACCGACTCTTCCAGAAGGTCCAGGTGAATCTGGGTCCAGCTGGTCTTTCAGTGGTCAGACCGACTCTTCCAGAAGGTCCAGGTGGATCTGGGTCTAGCTGGTCTTTCAGTGGTTAGACCGACTCTTCCAGAAGGTTCAGGTGGATCTGGGTCCAGCTGCTCTCTCAGTAGTTAGACTGAGACTTCCAGAAGGTCCAAGTGGATCTGGTTCCAGCTGGTCTCTCAGTAGTTAGACTGACACTTCTAGAAGGTCCAGGTGGATCTGGGTCCAGCTGGTCTTTCAGTAGTTAGACTGACACTTCTAGAAGGTCCAGGTGGATCTGGGTCCAGCTGGTCTTTCAGTGGTTAGACTGACTCTTCCAGAAGGTTCAGGTGGATCTGGGTCCAGCTGGTCTTTCAGTGGTCAGACTGACTCTTCTAGAAGGTCCAGGTGGATCTGGGTCCAGCTGGTCTCTCAGTAGTTAGACTGACACTTCTAGAAGGTCCAGGTGGATCTGGGTCCAGCTGGTCTTTCAGTGGTTAGACCGACTCTTCCAGAAGGTTCAGGTGGATCTGGGTCCAGCTGCTCTCTCAGTAGTTAGACTGAGACTTCCTGAAGGTCCAAGTGGATCTGGGTCCAGCTGGTCTCTCAGTAGTTAGACTGACACTTCTAGAAGGTCCAGGTGGATCTGGGTCCAGCTGGTCTTTCAGTAGTTAGACTGACACTTCTAGAAGGTCCAGGTGGATCTGGGTCCAGCTGGTCTTTCAGTGGTTAGACTAACTCTTCCAGAAGGTCCAGGTGGATCTGGGTCCAGCTGGTCTTTCAGTGGTCAGACTGACTCTTCTAGAAGGTCCAGGTGGATCTGGGTCCAGCTGGTTTTTCAGTGGTCAGACTGAGACTTCTAGAAGGTCCAGGTGGATCTGGGTCCTGCTGGTCTTTCAGCGGTTAGGCCGACTCTTCTAGAGGATCCAGGTGGATCTGGGTTCAGCTGGTCTTTCAGTGGTCAGACCGACTCTTCAAGAAGGCCCAGGTGGATCTGGGTCCAGCTGGTCTTTCAGTATTCAGACTGACTCTTCTAGAAGGTCCAGGCGGATCTGGGTCCAGCTGGTCTTTCAGTGGTTAGACTGACTCTTCCAGAAGGTCCAGGTGGATCTGGGTCCAGCTGGTCTTTCAGTGGTTAGACTGACTCTTCCAGAAGGTTCAGGTGGATCTGGGTCCAGCTGGTCTTTCAGTGGTCAGACTGAGACTTCTAGAAGGTCCAGGTGGATCTGGGTCCAGCTGGTCTTTCAGTGGTCAGACTGAGACTTCTAGAAGGTCCTAGTGGATCTGGGTTCAGCTGGTCTTTCAGTGGTCAGACCGACTCTTCCAGAAGGTCCAAGTGAATCTGGGTTCAGCTGGTCTTTCAGTGGTCAGACCGACTCTTCCAGAAGGTCCAGGTGAATCTGGGTCCAGCTGGTCTTTCAGTGGTGGATCTGGGTCCAGACTGGTCCAGCTGGTCTTCCAGAGACTGACTCTTCTAGAAGGTCCAGGTGGATCTGGGTCCAGCTGGTCTTTCAGTGGTCAGACTGACTCTTCTAGAAGGTCCAGGTGGATCTGGGTCCAGCTGGTCTTTCAGTGGTTAGACTGACTCTTCTAGAAGGTCCAGGTGGATCTGGGTCCAGCTGGTCTTTCAGTGGTTAGACTGACTCTTCTAGAAGGTTCCAGGTGGATCTGGGTCCAGCTGGTCTTTCAGTGGTCAGACTGACTCTTCTAGAAGGTCCAGGTGGATCTGGGTCCAGCTGGTCTTTCAGTGGTTAGACTGACTCTTCTAGAAGGTCCAGGTGGATCTGGGTCCAGCTGGTCTTTCAGTGGTTAGACTGACTCTTCCAGAAGGTCCAGGTGGATCTGGGTCCAGCTGGTCTTTCAGTGGTCAGACTGACTCTTCTAGAAGGTCCAGGTGGATCTGGGTCCAGCTGGTCTTTCAGTGGTCAGACTGAGACTTCTAGAAGGTCCAGGTGGATCTGGGTCCTGCTGGTCTTTCAGCGGTTAGGCCGACTCTTCTAGAGGATCCAGGTGGATCTGGGTTCAGCTGGTCTTTCAGTGGTCAGACTGACTCTTCAAGAAGGTCCCAGGTGGATCTGGGTCCAGCTGGTCTTTCAGTATTCAGACTGACTCTTCTAGAAGGTCCAGGTGGATCTGGGTCCAGCTGGTCTTTCAGTGGTTAGACTGACTCTTCTCGAAGGTCCAGGTGGATCTGGGTCCAGCTGGTCTTTCAGTGGTCAGACACAGACTTCTAGAAGGTCCAGGTGGATCTGGTTCCAGCTGGTCTTTCAGTGGTCAGACCGACTCTTCAGGAAGGCCCAGGTCGATCTGGGTCCAGCTGGTCTTTCAGTATTCAGACTGACTCTTCTAGAAGGTCCAGGTGGATCTGGGTCCAGCTGGTCTTTCAGTGGTCAGACTGACTCTTCTCGAAGGTCCAGGTGGATCTGGGTCCAGCTGGTCTTTCAGTGGTCAGACAGACTTCTAGAAGGTCCAAGTGGATCTGGGTTCAGCTGATCTTTCAGTGGTCAGACCGACTCTTCCAGAAGGTCCAGGTGGATCTGGGTCCAGCTGGTCTTTCAGTGGTTAGACTGACTCTTCCAGAAGGTTCAGGTGCATCTGGGTCCAGCTGGTCTTTCAGTGGTCAGACTGCGACTTCTAGAAGGTCCAGGTGGATCTGGGTCCAGCTGGTTTTTCAGTGGTTAGACCGACTCTTCTAGAAGGTTCAGGTGGATCTGGGTCCAGCTGGTCTCTCAGTAGATAGACTGAGACTTCTAGATGGTCCAAGTGGATCTGGGTCCAACTGGTCTCTCAGTAGTTAGACTGACACTTCTAGAAGGTCCAGGTGGATCTGGGTCAAGCTGGTCTTTCAGTGGTTAGACTGACTCTTCCAGAAGGTCCAGGTGGATCTGGGTCCAGCTGGTCTTTCAGTGGTCAGACTGACTCTTCTAGAAGGTCCAGGTGGATCTGGGTCCAGCTGGTCTTTCAGTGGTCAGACTGTCTCTTCTAGAAGGTTCAGGTGGATCTGGGTCCAGCTGGTCTTTCAGTGGTCAGACTGAGACTTCTAGAAGGTCCAGGTGGATCTGGGTCCAGCTGGTCTTTCAGTGGTCAGACTGAGACTTCTAGAAGGTCCAGTGGATCTGGGTCCAGCTGGTCTTTCAGTGGTCAGACTGACTCTTCTAGAAGGTCCAGGTGGATCTGGGTCCAGCTGGTCTTTAAGTGGTCAGACTGGCCCTTCTAGAGGGTCCAGGTGGATCTGGGGCCAGCTGGTCTTTCAGTGGTCAGACTGACTCTTCCAGAAGGTCCAGGTGGATCTGGGTCCAGGTGGGTTTTTAGTGGTTAGACTGACTCTTCCAGAAGGTCCAGGTGGATCTGGGTCCAGCTGGTCTTTCAGTGGTCAGACTGACTTCTAGAAGGTCCAGGTGGATCTGGGTCCAGCTGGTCTTTCAGTGGTCAGACTGACTCTTCTAGAAGGTCCAGGTGGATCTGGGTCCAGCTGGTCTTTCAGTGGTCAGACTGACTCTTCTAGAAGGTCCAGGTGGTGGATCTGGGTCCAGCTGGTCTTTCAGTGGTCAGACTGACTCTTCTAGAAGGTCCAGGTGGATCTGGGTCCAGCTGGTCTTTCAGTGGTCAGACTGACTCTTCTAGAAGGTCCAGGTGGATCTGGGTCCAGCTGGTCTTTCAGTGGTCAGACTGACTCTTCTAGAAGGTCCAGGTGGATCTGGGTCCAGCTGGTCTTTCAGTGGTCAGACTGACTCTTCTAGAAGGTCCAGGTGGATCTGGGTCCAGCTGGTCTTTCAGTGGTCAGACTGACTCTTCTAGAAGGTCCAGGTGGATCTGGGTCCAGCTGGTCTTTCAGTGGTTAGACTGACTCTTCTAGAAGGTCCAGGTGGATCTGGGTCCAGCTGGTCTTTCAGTGGTCAGACTGACTCTTCTAGAAGGTCCAGGTGGATCTGGGTCCAGCTGGTCTTTCAGTGGTCAGACTGACTCTTCTAGAAGGTCCAGGTGGATCTGGGTCCAGCTGGTCTTTCAGTGGTTAGGCTGACTCTTCTAGAGGTCCAGGTGGATCTGGGTCCAGCTGGTCTTTCAGTGGTCAGACTGACTCTTCTAGAAGGCCCAGGTGGATCTGGGTCCAGCTGGTCTTTCAGTATTCAGACTGACTCTTCTAGAAGGTCCAGGTGGATCTGGGTCCAGCTGGTCTTTCAGTGGTTAGACTGACTCTTCTAGAAGGTCCAGGTGGATCTGGGTCCAGCTGGTCTCTCAGTGGTCAGACTGACTCTTCTAGAAGGTTCCAGGTGGATCTGGGTCCAGCTGGTCTTTCAGTGGTCAGACTGACTCTTCTAGAAGGTCCAGGTGGATCTGGGTCCAGCTGGTCTTTCAGTGGTCAGACTGACTCTTCTAGAAGGTCCAGGTGGATCTGGGTCCAGCTGGTCTTTCAGTGGTCAGACTGACTCTTCTAGAAGGTCCAGGTGGATCTGGGTCCAGCTGGTCTTTCTTTCAGTGGTCAGACTGACTCTTCTAGAAGGTCCAGGTGGATCTGGGTCCAGCTGGTCTTTCAGTGGTCAGACTGACTCTTCTAGAAGGTCCAGGTGGATCTGGGTCCAGCTGGTCTTTCAGTGGTCAGACCGACTCTTCTAGAAGGTTCAGGTGGATCTGGGTCCAGCTGGTCTCTCAGTAGGTTAGACTGAGACTTTCTAGAAGGTCCAAGTGGATCTGGGTCCAGCTGGTCTTTCAGTAGTTAGACTGACTCTTCTAGAAGGTCCAGGTGGATCTGGGTCCAGCTGGTCTTTCAGTGGTTAGACTGACTCTTCTAGAAGGTCCAGGTGGATCTGGGTCCAGCTGGTCTTTCAGTGGTCAGACTGACTCTTCTAGAAGGTTCAGGTGGATCTGGGTCCAGCTGGTCTTTCAGTGGTCAGACTGACTCTTCTAGAAGGTCCAGGTGGATCTGGGTCCAGCTGGTCTTTCAGTGGTCAGACTGACTCTTCTAGAAGGTCCAGGTGGATCTGGGTCCAGCTGGTCTTTCAGTGGTCAGACTGACTCTTCTAGAAGGTCCAGGTGGATCTGGGTCCAGCTGGTCTTCAGTAGTGGTCAGACTGACTCTTCCTAGAAGGTCCAGGTGGATCTGGGTCCAGCTGGTCTTTCAGTGGTTAGACTGACTCTTCTAGAAGGTCCAGGTGGATCTGGGTCCAGCTGGTCTTTCAGTGGTCAGACTGACTCTTCTAGAAGGTCCAGGTGGATCTGGGTCCAGCTGGTCTTTTCAGTGGTCAGACTGACTCTTCTAGAAGGTCCAGGTGGATCTGGGTCCAGCTGGTCTTTCAGTGGTCAGACTGAGACTTCCTGAAGGTCCAGGTGGATCTGGGTCCAGCTGGTCTCTTCAGTGGTCAGACTGAACTTTCTAGAAGGTCCAGGTGGATCTGGGTCCAGCTGGTCTGGTCTTTCAGCTGGTCAGACTGACTCTTCTAGAGGATCCAGGTGGATCTGGGTTCAGCTGGTCTTTCAGTGGTCAGACCGACTCTTCAAGAAGGCCCAGGTGGATCTGGGTCCAGCTGGTCTTTC
The DNA here is from genome assembly GCA_018398805.1 of Hirundichthys speculiger. Taxonomy (NCBI): domain Eukaryota; kingdom Metazoa; phylum Chordata; class Actinopteri; order Beloniformes; family Exocoetidae; genus Hirundichthys; species Hirundichthys speculiger. The sequence continues at coordinate 30,057 of JAGFBZ010000366.1, read as the reverse complement.
AGTATTCAGACTGACTCTTCTAGAAGGTCCAGGCGGATCTGGGTCCAGCTGGTCTTTCAGTGGTTAGACTGACTCTTCCAGAAGGTCCAGGTGGATCTGGGTCCAGCTGGTCTTTCAGTGGTTAGACTGACTCTTCCAGAAGGTTCAGGTGGATCTGGGTCCAGCTGGTCTTTCAGTGGTCAGACTGAGACTTCTAGAAGGTCCAGGTGGATCTGGGTCCAGCTGGTCTTTCAGTGGTCAGACTGAGACTTCTAGAAGGTCCTAGTGGATCTGGGTTCAGCTGGTCTTTCAGTGGTCAGACCGACTCTTCCAGAAGGTCCAAGTGAATCTGGGTTCAGCTGGTCTTTCAGTGGTCAGACCGACTCTTCCAGAAGGTCCAGGTGAATCTGGGCCCAGCTGGTCTTTCAGTGGTCAGACCGACTCTTCCAGAAGGTCCAGGTGGATCTGGGTCTAGCTGGTCTTTCAGTGGTTAGACCGACTCTTCCAGAAGGTTCAGGCGGATCTGGGTCCAGCTGCTCTCTCAGTAGTTAGACTGAGACTTCCAGAAGGTCCAAGTGGATCTGGTTCCAGCTGGTCTCTCAGTAGTTAGACTGACACTTCTAGAAGGTCCAGGTGGATCTGGGTCCAGCTGGTCTTTCAGTAGTTAGACTGACACTTCTAGAAGGTCCAGGTGGATCTGGGTCCAGCTGGTCTTTCAGTGGTTAGACTGACTCTTCCAGAAGGTTCAGGTGGATCTGGGTCCAGCTGGTCTTTCAGTGGTCAGACTGACTCTTCTAGAAGGTCCAGGTGGATCTGGGTCCAGCTGGTCTCAGTAGTTAGACTGACACTTCTAGAAGGTCCAGGTGGATCTGGGTCCAGCTGGTCTTTCAGTGGTTAGACCGACTCTTCCAGAAGGTTCAGGTGGATCTGGGTCCAGCTGCTCTCTCAGTAGTTAGACTGAGACTTCCTGAAGGTCCAAGTGGATCTGGGTCCAGCTGGTCTCTCAGTAGTTAGACTGACACTTCTAGAAGGTCCAGGTGGATCTGGGTCCAGCTGGTCTTTCAGTAGTTAGACTGACACCTCTAGAAGGTCCAGGTGGATCTGGGTCCAGCTGGTCTTTCAGTGGTTAGACTGACTCTTCCAGAAGGTCCAGGTGGATCTGGGTCCAGCTGGTCTTTCAGTGGTCAGACTGACTCTTCTAGAAGGTCCAGGTGGATATGGGTCCAGCTGGTTTTTCAGTGGTCAGACTGAGACTTCTAGAAGGTCCAGGTGGATCTGGGTCCTGCTGGTCTTTCAGCGGTTAGGCCGACTCTTCTAGAGGATCCAGGTGGATCTGGGTTCAGCTGGTCTTTCAGTGGTCAGACCGACTCTTCAAGAAGGCCCAGGTGGATCTGGGTCCAGCTGGTCTTTCAGTATTCAGACTGACTCTTCTAGAAGGTCCAGGTGGATCTGGGTCCAGCTGGTCTTTCAGTGGTTAGACTGACTCTTCTCGAAGGTCCAGGTGGATCTGGGTCCAGCTGGTCTTTCAGTGGTCACACAGACTTCTAGAAGGTCCAGGTGGATCTGGTTCCAGCTGGTCTTTCAGTGGTCAGACCGACTCTTCAGGAAGGCCCAGGTCGATCTGGGTCCAGCTGGTCTTTCAGTATTCAGACTGACTCTTCTAGAAGGTCCAGGTGGATCTGGGTCCAGCTGGTCTTTCAGTGGTTAGACTGACTCTTCTCGAAGGTCCAGGTGGATCTGGGTCCAGCTGGTCTTTCAGTGGTCAGACAGACTTCTAGAAGGTCCAAGTGGATCTGGGTTCAGCTGATCTTTCAGTGGTCAGACCGACTCTTCCAGAAGGTCCAGGTGGATCTGGGTCCAGCTGGTCTTTCAGTGGTTAGACTGACTCTTCCAGAAGGTTCAGGTGCATCTGGGTCCAGCTGGTCTTTCAGTGGTCAGACTGCGACTTCTAGAAGGTCCAGGTGGATCTGGGTCCAGCTGGTTTTTCAGTGGTTAGACCGACTCTTCTAGAAGGTTCAGGTGGATCTGGGTCCAGCTGGTCTCTCAGTAGATAGACTGAGACTTCTAGATGGTCCAAGTGGATCTGGGTCCAACTGGTCTCTCAGTAGTTAGACTGACACTTCTAGAAGGTCCAGGTGGATCTGGGTCAAGCTGGTCTTTCAGTGGTTAGACTGACTCTTCCAGAAGGTCCAGGTGGATCTGGGTCCAGCTGGTCTTTCAGTGGTTAGACTGACTCTTCCAGAAGTTCCAGGTGGATCTGGGTCCAGCTGGTCTTTCAGTGGTTAGACTGACTCTTCCAGAAGGTTCAGGTGGATCTGGGTCCAGCTGGTCTTTCAGTGGTCAGACTGAGACTTCTAGAAGGTCCATGTGGATCTGGGTCCAGCTGGTCTTTCAGTGGTCAGACTGAGACTGCTAGAAGGTCCTAGTGGATCTGGTTTCAGCTGGTCTTTCAGTGGTCAGACCGACTCTTCCAGAAGGTCCAGGTGGATCTGGGTCCAGCTGGTCTTTCAATGGTTAGACCGACTCTTCTAGAAGGTTCAGGTGGATCTGGGTCCAGCTGGTCTTTCAGTATTCAGACTGACTCTTCTAGAAGGTCCAGGTGGATCTGGGTCCAGCTGGTCTTTCAAGGGTTAGACTAACTCTTCTCAAGGTCCAGGTGGATCTGGGTCCAGCTGGTCTTTCAGTGGTCAGACAGACTTCTAGAAGGTCCAAGTGGATCTGGGTTCAGCTGGTCTTTCAGTGGTCAGACCGACTCTTCCAGAAGGTCCAGGTGGATCTGGGTCCAGCTGGTCTTTCAGTGGTTAGACTGACTCTTCCAGAAGGTTCAGGTGGATCTGGGTCCAGCTGGTCTTTCAGTGGTCAGACTGACACTTCTAGAAGGTCCAGGTGGATCTGGGTCCAGCTGGTCTTTCAGTAGTTAGACTGACACCTCTAGAAGGTCCAGGTGGATCTGGGTCCAGCTGGTCTTTCAGTGGTTAGACTGACTCTTCCAGAAGGTCCAGGTGGATCTGGGTCCAGCTGGTCTTTCAGTGGTCAGACTGACTCTTCTAGAAGGTCCAGGTGGATCTGGGTCCAGCTGGTTTTTCAGTGGTCAGACTGAGACTTCTAGAAGGTCCAGGTGGATCTGGGTCCTGCTGGTCTTTCAGCGGTTAGGCCGACTCTTCTAGAGGATCCAGGTGGATCTGGGTTCAGCTGGTCTTTCAGTGGTCAGACCGACTCTTCAAGAAGGCCCAGGTGGATCTGGGTCCAGCTGGTCTTTCAGTATTCAGACTGACTCTTCTAGAAGGTCCAGGTGGATCTGGGTCCAGCTGGTCTTTCAGTGGTTAGACTGACTCTTCTCGAAGGTCCAGGTGGATCTGGGTTCAGCTGGTCTTTCAGTGGTCAGACCGACTCTTCAAGAAGACCCAGGTGGATCTGGGTCCAGCTGGTCTTTCAGTATTCAGACTGACTCTTCTAGAAGGTCCAGGTGGATCTGGGTCCAGCTGGTCTTTCAGTGGTTAGACTGACTCTTCTCGAAGGTCCAGGTGGATCTGGGTCCAGCTGGTCTTTCAGTGGTCACACAGACTTCTAGAAGGTCCAGGTGGATCTGGTTCCAGCTGGTCTTTCAGTGGTCAGACCGACTCTTCAAGAAGGCCCAGGTCGATCTGGGTCCAGCTGGTCTTTCAGTATTCAGACTGACTCTTCTAGAAGGTCCAGGTGGATCTGGGTCCAGCTGGTCTTTCAGTGGTTAGACTGACTCTTCTCGAAGGTCCAGGTGGATCTGGGTCCAGCTGGTCTTTCAGTGGTCAGACAGACTTCTAGAAGGTCCAAGGGGATCTGGGTTCAGCTGATCTTTCAGTGGTCAGACCGACTCTTCCAGAAGGTCCAGGTGGATCTGGGTCCAGCTGGTCTTTCAGTGGTTAGACTGACTCTTCCAGAAGGTTCAGGTGCATCTGGGTCCAGCTGGTCTTTCAGTGGTCAGACTGCGACTTCTAGAAGGTCCAGGTGGATCTGGGTCCAGCTGGTTTTTCAGTGGTTAGACCGACTCTTCTAGAAGGTTCAGGTGGATCTGGGTCCAGCTGGTCTCTCAGTAGATAGACTGAGACTTCTAGATGGTCCAAGTGGATCTGGGTCCAACTGGTCTCTCAGTAGTTAGACTGACACTTCTTGAAGGTCCAGGTGGATCTGGGTCCAGCTGGTCTTTCAGCGGTTAGACTGACTCTTCCAGAAGGTCCAGGTGGATCTGGGTCCAGCTGGTCTTTCAGTGGTTAGACTGATTCTTCCAGAAGGTCCAGGTGGATCTGGGTCCAGCTGGTCTTTCAGTGGTTAGACTGACTCTTCCAGAAGGTTCAGGTGGATCTGGGTCCAGCTGGTCTTTCAGTGGTCAGACTGAGACTTCTAGAAGGTCCAGGTGGATCTGGGTCCAGCTGGTCTTTCAGTGGTCAGACTGAGACTTCTAGAAGGTCCTAGTGGATCTGGGTTCAGCTGGTCTTTCAGTGGTCAGACCGACTCTTCCAGAAGGTCCAGGTGGATCTGGGTCCAGCTGGTCTTTCAGTGGTTAGACCGACTCTTCTAGAAGGTTCAGGTGGATCTGGGTCCAGCTGGTCTCTCAGTAGTTAGACTGAGACTTCTAGAAGGTCCAAGTGGATCTGGGTCCAGCTGGTCTCTCAGTAGTTAGACTGACACCTCTACAAGGTCCAGGTGGATCTGGGTCCAGCTGGTCTTTCAGTGGTTAGACTGACTCTTCCAGAAGGTCTAGGTGGATCTGGGTCCAGCTGGTCTTTCAGTGGTTAGACTGACTCTTCCAAAAGGTTCAGGTGGATCTGGGTCCAGCTGGTCTTTCAGTGGTCAGACTGCGACTTCCAGAAGGTTCAGGTGGATCTGGGTCCAGCTGGTCTCTTAGTAGTTAGACTGAGACTTCTAGAAGGTCCAAGTGGATCTGGGTCCAGCTGGTCTTTCAGTAGTTAGACTGACTCTTCTAGAAGGTCCAGCTGGATCTGGGTCCAGCTGGTTTTTCAGTGGTTAGACTGACTCTTCTAGAAGGTCCAGGTGGATCTGTTCCCGCTGGTCTTTCAGTGGTTAGACTGACACGTCTAGAAGGTCCAGGTGGATCTAGGTCCAGCTGGTCTTTCAGTGGTCAGACCGACTCTTCTAGAAGGTCCAGGTTGATCTGGGACCTGGATAATAACTCCAAAAAAACTTTCTTTATCGCCTTAATCATTGCCAGAAAAAACAATTCTTGTAAATTGGAAAACAAAAAATTCAATCAATGTTAATCTCTAGAAAAATTTGTTTATCGACCTCATTACAGTGGAAAAACTGTCAGCCACAATAAAAAAATCAAAATGACACTTTTGATCAAATTTGGGACAAAATGAGTCTATCTTTACATCTGTAACATAGAGCGTCCCTAAAGGATCTGTGACTGAACATTATGTAACTCCTTGACTGCGGGAGGATAAAATAAACACACAACTTCAACAAAGACTTCTTAAATCTACTCCCACCACAACTGCTCACAGTTAGCTTGATCTCCTTCAGCCTGACAATCCATTGATATAAACTTATTAATCCTGGGGGAAGGATAGAATTGGGCATAGTTTTTTTTTACGATGGATAACTGTCGACATTGTTATCAAACCACATGTGCATTTCCTCTGGTAATATAACATTATCTCTCCTTCTCAGTGGGTGTGGGCCGCCGCCACCCCATCACTCTGGGTCAGGGTTCATGTGTTGTTGCCGGGGTTCTTTCCCCAGTTTACGCTGTGTCTCTGGTGGTTGGGGCTGGGGCGGGCCCTGGGGGCGGGGGCTGTGGCGGGGTGGCCTCCTCCCTGGTCTCCTTGCCTGTTTTGGTCTTGGCTGCAGTGGTGGGGCTGCTTGGATCTGTTGTCCTGGTGGTGCAGTCTACCTGTGCTGCCGGATGGCGGTGGGGCTTGCCGCGCCCCTGTTGACCGCTGGTGGTGGGGTGGGCCGGGTCTGGGCTGGGGTGGGGGCTGGGGTGGCGGGTTTTCCCTGGGGGGGGTGAAGGCGGTTGCTGCCTCCTGTGTGCTGTGTGCTTCAGTTTTTTTTATTTTTATTCAAGTTATGTCACACGAATATGAACGTGAAAAACAAGATGACAAGGTAGAATTAATGATCTGCATGAGGGTAAATAAATAAACCAAACCAGGCTCTTCTGTTTTTCTGCTCTTCTTCATCTTTTCCCACATTTGGTTTTCTTTATAAAGCTGCAGCATAAACATCCTTCTGACTGCAGGGCCCCTTTCTCATGACTGTGTGTGTGCGCGTGCATGAGTATGCTCCAGGCCACCCAGAAACCCAGAAGTCTCCGGAAACCAGTTCAGGCCGCCGACTCCTCCACCCCTCCTCTCAGTTGTCCAGTTTTAAGACCTCGACGGATCTTCAGATGATATATGGGCTGAGTGGAGTCTCCAAACTGCTCTGGTTCATCCAAAACTCCTCCTCCATGTCCAGAACCTGGATACTGGACTTCCTGTCCTCCTGTCCTGGATGAGAGGATTCTCCACCTTCAACCATCTTCAAGTTCTCCTGATCTGTTTCTGTCTTTATCGACCAGGATATCCGCCTCTGGAGCCACCAGGAGCCACCAGGAGCCACCAGGAGGCCTCTGGGGCCACCAGGAGGCCCCCTGGAGCCACTAGGAGCCACCAGGTGGCCCTTGGAGCCAGGCCCCTGGAGCCACCAGGAGGCCTCTGGAGCCACCAGGAGCCACCAGGTGGCCCCTGGAGCCACCAGGAGCCACCAGGAGGCCTCTGGAGCCACTAGGAGCCACCAGGAGGCCTCTGGAGCTACCAGGAGCCCCCCAGGAGGCCTCTGGAGCCATGCCCCTGGAGCCACCAGGAGGCCCCTGGAGCCACCAGGTGGCCTTTGGAGCCACTTGGAGCCACCAGGTGGCCTCTGGAGCCAGGCCCCTGGAGCCACCAGGAGCCACCAGGAGGCCTCTGGAGCCACCAGGAGGCCCCTGCAGCCACTAGGATCCACCAGGTGGCCCCTGGAGCCACCAGGAGGCCTCTGGAGCCACCAGGGGGCCTCCTGGAGCCACCAGGGGGTGCTGTTCTAGTACCATGCCACCAGAACAGTGTTTTACAGAACAACCAGAGCTTCAACAATGTTTTTGTGGAAAAGACGTAAATAAACATTAGAGAGCAGCAGTGACTGTCTCACAGAGACAGATGACCACTAGATTTTGTGAAGGACACATCAGTCATCTATGAGCAGGAAGTGGTCATGGCCCTGAATGACCTCGGCAGGTCATGGCCCTGAATGACCTCGGCAGGTCATGGCCCTGAATGACCTCGGCAGGTCATGGCCCTGAATGACCTTGGCAGGTCATGGCCCTGAAGGACCTCGGCAGGTCATGGCCCTGAGTGACCTCGGCAGGTCACGGCCCTGAATGACCTCGGCAGGTCATGGCCCTGAAGGACCTCGGCAGGTCACGGCCCTGAAGGACCTCGGCAGGTCATAGCCCTGAATGACCTCAGAAAGTCATGGTTCTGATGGACCTCAGCAGGTCATGGCCCTGAAGGACCTCGGCAGGTCATGGCCCTGAATGACCTCGGCAGGTCATGGCCCTGAGTGACCTCGGCAGGTCATGGCCCTGAAGGATCTCGGCAGGTCATGGCCCTGAGTGACCTCGGCAGGTCATAGCCCTGAGTGACCTCGGCAGGTCATGGCCCTGAATGACCTTGGCAGGTCATGGCCCAGATTGACCTCGGCAGGTCATTGCCCTGAGTGACCTCGGCAGGTCATGGCCCTGAAGGACCTCGGCAGGTCATGGCCCTAAAGGACCTCAGCAGGTCATGGCCCTGAAGGACCTCGGCAGGTCATAGCCCCGAATGACCTCAGAAGGTCATGGTTCTGATGAACCTCAGCAGGTCATGGCCCTGAGGGGACCTCGGCAGGTCATGACCCTGAATGACCTCGGCAGGTCATGCCCCTGAATGACCTCGCCAGGTCATGGCCCTGAAGGACCTCGGCAGGTCAAGGCCCTGAATGACCTCAGAAGGTCATGCTTCTGAATGACCTCAGCAGGTCATGGCCCTGAATGACCTCGGCAGGTCATGGCCCTGAGTGACCTCAGCAGGTCATGGCCATGAATGACCTCCGCAAGTCATGGCCCTGAGTGACCTCGGCAGGTCATGGCCCTGAATGACCTCGGCAGGTCATGGCCCTGAGTGACCTCGGCAGGTCATGGCCCTGAGTGACCTCGGCAGGTCATGGCCCTGAGTGACCTCGGCAGGTCATGGCCCTGAATGACCTCGGCAGGTCATGGCCCTGAGTGACCTCGGCAGGTCATGGCCCTGAATGACCTCGGCAGGTCATGGTTCTGATGGACCTCGGCAGGTCATGGCCCTGAAGGACCTCGGCAGGTCATGGCCCTGAATGACCTCGGCAGGTCATGGCCCTGAAGGACCTCGGCAGGTCAAGGCCCTGAATGACCTCAGAAGGTCATGCTTCTGAATGACCTCAGCAGGTCATGGCCCTGAAGGACCTCGGCAGGTCATGGCCCTGAGTGACCTCAGCAGGTCATGGCCATGAATGACCTCCGCAAGTCATGGCCCTGAGTGACCTCGGCAGGTCATGGCCCTGAATGACCTCGGCAGGTCATGGCCCTGAGTGACCTCGGCAGGTCATGGCCCTGAGTGACCTCAGCGGGTCATGGCCATGAATGACCTCCGCAAGTCATGGCCCTGAGTGACCTCGGCAGGTCATGGCCCTGAATGACCTCGGCAGGTCATGGCCCTGAGTGACCTCGGCAGGTCATGGCCCTGAGTGACCTCGGCAGGTCATGGCCCTGAATGACCTCGGCAGGTCATGGCCCTGAGTGACCTCGGCAGGTCATGGCCCTGAATGACCTCGGCAGGTCATGGCCCTGATGACCTCGGCAGGTCATGGCCCTGAATGACCTCGGCAGGTCATGGCCCTGAATGACCTGGGCAGGTCATGGCCCTGAGTGACCTCGGCAGGTCATGGCCCTGAAGGACCTCGGCAGGTCATGGCCCTGAGTGACCTCGGCAGGTCACCGGTCTCTCATGCTGCTCTGCTGTGACTCTGGTTCTGTGGTGGGTTTCTTGGTGTCCAAGGGTTCCCCAGAGGTGTTCCACCGGGTTTAGATTGGGACTCTGGGCTGTATGTTCATTATTTTGATGTTATCAGTTTTGAGGAACAGCTTCACCCATTTTTTTCATCCTGCATGAAGACAGCTGTCTAATGAACGCAGGGAAGGACCCACAGGATGTTCTGATCAACACCTGCATCCACCTGCCATGCAGGTGAACCCATCACCAGCGGCTTCTCTAAGGTAATGATGTCTTTCCCTCTTGGCATTGTGTTAAAAAACAGACAGAGGAATCAGCCGGTGTCCGCAGCTGTTTAGACGGTTGACTCGTCCTCCGTCTCCTATGAACCGCCCTGAGTCCTGACGAAGACCCATAAATGTGAGGAACGCTCCACGTCAACTGCAGCACCTGGAAGGTTACCTGGAAACCGCCTGCGGCGACTGTTCGGGCAAATCAGGACGCAACTGTAACAATTAGTGAAAGACTGTCAAAGAACTCATCTGACATAACCTGCAACCTCACATGGCCACGCCCCCCAGCTGTCAATCACACGTCCCCTCCCTGGTATGTGAGCGGTGTGTTTGTGTTTATTTAGCAGTGAAAGTGAGTGTGACGGTAGCTCAGGTGTAATCCACGACAGGTGAGTCACACCTGCATCACCGTGACTCACCTCTTCCTCTGACTCTCCGACCCCCCCACACACTTGTGTAACCGCGACTATAAATACACCACAGGGACGTCAGCGGTGTCGCTGGCGTGTTTCTGGACGGTTCACCAGGTGCACACTGGGGGAGGGGGAGGAGTCAGCATTTCTACCTGTTTACGCCGGGTCTGTTTCTGGATGGATCCGGTTCCTGGGTTGGCTTATGGGCCTGGGTCAGTTCAATTCAATTCAGCTTGACAGCTTGTCATATGATCCAGGTCCTACTCAAGGTTCCTTCCTCTTAAAGTTTCTTCCTCTTTTTCTTGCCACTCTCCCTCTGTGGGAGTTTTTTTACTTTCTATTATCCTTGATTTGGATTTAATATTATAATTTTAGTTAATGATATTTGCTCGGGGGTCATGATCTGGGTCTCTGTAATGACCTAGAGACAATTGACATTGTAACAGATGCTATACAATTGAATTGAACTGAATTGAATTGAAAATTGAATTGAACGTAAAAAAGTCCGCCAGCAGAAGAAAAGCCTTTTCCAGCCAGGTGCTGCTGATCGTTGACTCACTCATCTCCAGTATTGCAGGACCAAGGTCCAGAAGCCTAGCCAGGAACCAGATGTAGAAGCTGAGATGAGACCAGGATCAAGTGGGTTTTTGTAAACGGTCCAAATCTGACCCCTGATCTTTACAAAACACAGAACCTCAAACTGATGAAACAAATGTGCAACCTCACAGGGCTTCTAGAAGAAACCAGATGGAAGCAGCACCGACCGCTCTGTTCTGGCGGTTCCTGGGTCACTGACAGAACTACACATGGGGGGAGGGGGCTACGACCGCAGAACCGGGTCAGTGTCTGGATCCCGGTCTCAGCTCAGGTTCTGGTTTTCTGATTTTGGATCAGGTTCAGGGTGGGTACCCGGCTGTTCTGGAGGAACAGCTGCAGCAGAAACCTGCTGATATTCATCACTGCGGTGAGACGAAAGGAAAGACCTGCTCTGCTGCCAAAACCGCAGCAGAGCAGGTCGGACTGCACACACGCACGTGCATGCACACGCATGCACTCACAGGTGTGCACGGTCCTCTGACGGCTGCCTCGTCACACTGAAGTAGTGCTGAGTAACATTTGGGCTCCTGGAGCCAGAGCCAGACAGACGGGTCATTACCTCGTCAGAACAACCGCTCCACAGCTATTATCACCATGGCTACATGTTATTACTTCAACGGCTGCCGTGGCAACGCTGATCGGAACGGTGCAGCAGCGAACATGTTTGCATTTTTCTGTAAACCACCAACTGAAAAAAAGGAAGAAATCTGTCAACAAGAGGACTTCCAGTTGGAAAACCACGTTTGAAGACGGTCATGATTCAACCTCACTAAAACAGAGGTGTGCATGTGAGTGTGCATGTGCGTGTGTGTGCGTGTCAGACCAGACAAACTATTCAATTATTCAGCGTGAACCTGAAACTGTGTAGCAGCCAAAGTCAACAGATCTGAAATGTGGTTCTCCCTGTCGAGGACAAACGGTTCGCCTGCAGCAGGCTCTGCCCCCTTTCTCATTTATTTACCCGTCTTGATGTAGATCTGCTCCATCTGGATCATTATCCTGTCACATGACCCAGTTTCAGCTTCAGCAGTGAGACAGATGAACTCACAGGTGTCTCCAGAACAAGACCATATCATCATCCCTCCACCACCGTGCTTCACCTGCTGGTTTCCTCCAACATGGTTCTGGTCTCATCTGTCCAGAGGACGTTGTTCCAAAAGTCTGCTAGTTTGTTCAGATGCAGTTTTGTGAACCTCAGCCATGCGTCCATGCTTCTGCCATGTTACAATGTTCTAGCAACATTCCAGGAATGGTCCTGTAATTTTTCAGGCGACATTTACAGAAGTATTCCACCAATGCATCTGCAAAATTACACCAGAGTTCCTGATATGGTAACAAAAAGTTCACCAAGATTCCACCAATGTTCCTGCAAAGTTTAGCCAATGTTACAGAAGTGTTGCAGAAATACCCCTCTAACATTCCAACAATGTTTCTGTAATGTTCCACCACTGTTCCAGGAATGTTCCTGCATGATTGAGGTACGGATTTCATTCAATTCAATTCAATCCAACTTTATTTGTATAGTGTCTATTACAATATAAACAGTCTCTAGGTGCTTTTTGAAAACAATAGATCATGATCCTCAAGCAAATATTAACTACAATAAATGATTCAAGATACAATGGCAGGTAAAAAACTCCCCTTTATGAGGAAGAAACCTTGGTCAGGACCTGGACCATAAGGGGTGACCTTACTGCTGAAGACAAGCAAGGTAAAGAAAGAAAAGAGGAGGGAGACAGGACAGTGAGAAGAGGGAGAACAGAGAGAAGAGGTACAAATATACTGGAGATACGATATAGGACAAACTATATTACTAGTAATTGTCCATTAACTGGAGAACTAAGAATTCCATGTTCTTCTACTACTGGTTCATTGACAGTAAATGAACTACAGAGATGACTATAGAAACAGATGTAGGCAGCAACACTGATGCGGTCAGAGGATCAGACTGCAGGTCAGCATGTTAGTTAAGACATCTATATAGACAGGTGGAGGTCAACGCTGGGATGACGTCTATATAGACAGGTGGAGGTCAACAGTGGGATGACGTCTATATAGACAGGTGGAGGTCAACGCTGGGATGACGTCTATATAGACAGGTGGAGGTCAACGCTGGGATGACGTCTATATAGACAGGTGGAGGTCAACGCAGGGATGACGTCTATATAGACGGCTAAAGATCAACGCTGGGATGACATATATATAGACAGTGGAGGTCAACGCTGGATGACGTCTATATAGACAGGTGGAGGTCAACGCTGGGATGACGTCTATATAGACAGGTGAGGTCAACGCTGGGATGACTATACTCTATAGACAGGTGGAGGTCAACGCTGGGATGACGTCTATATAGACAGGTGGAGGTCAACGCTGGGATGACGTCTATATAGACAGGTGGAGGTCAACGCTGGGATGACGTCTATATAGACAGGTGGAGGTCAACGCTGGGATGACGTCTATATAGACAGGTGGAGGTCAACGCTGGGATGACGTCTATATAGACGGTGGAGGTCAACGCTGGGATGACGTCTATATAGACAGGTGGAGGTCAACGCTGGGATGACGTCTATATAGACAGGTGGAGGTCAACGCTGGGGATGACGTCTATATAGACAGGTGGAGGTCAACGCTGGGATGACGTCTATATAGACAGGTGGAGGTCAACGCTGGGATGACGTCTATATAGACAGGTGGAGGTCAACGCTGGGATGACGTCTATATAGACAGGTGGAGGTCAACGCTGGGATGACGTCTATATAGACAGGTGGAGGTCAACGCTGGGATGACTCTATATAGACAGGTGGAGGTCAACGCTGGGATGACGTCTATATAGACAGGTGGAGGTCAACGCTGGGATGACATCTATATAGACAGGTGGAGGTCAACGCTGGGATGACATCTATATAGACAGGTGGAGGTCAACGCTGGGATGACGTCTATATAGACAGGTGGAGGTCAACGCTGGGATGACGTCTATATAGACAGGTGGAGGTCAACGCTGGGATGACGTCTATATAGACAGGTGGAGGTCAACGCTGGGATGACGTCTATATAGACAGGTGGAGGTCAACGCTGGGATGACGTCTATATAGACAGGTGGAGGTCAAACGCTGGGATGACGTCTATATAGACAGGTGGAGGTCAACTGGGGATGACGTCTATATAGACAGGTGAGGTCAACGCTGGGATGATCTATATAGACAGGTGGAGGTCAACGCTGGGATGACGTCTATATAGACAGGGTGAGGTCAACGCTGGGATGACGTCTATATAGACGGTGGAGGTCAACGCTGGGATGACGTCTATATAGACAGGTGGAGGTCAACGCTGGGGATGACGTCTATATAGACAGGTGGAGGTCAACGCTGGGATGACGTCTATATAGACAGGTGGAGGTCAACGCTGGGATGACGTCTATATAGACAGGTGGAGGTCAACGCTGGGATGACGTCTATATAGACAGGTGGAGGTCAACGCTGGGATGACGTCTATATAGACAGGTGGAGGTCAACGCTGGGATGACGTCTATATAGACAGGTGGAGGTCAAACGCTGGGATGACGTCTATATAGACAGGTGGAGGTCAACGCTGGGATGACATCTATATAGACAGGTGGAGGTCAACGCTGGGATGACATCTATATAGACGGGTGGAGGTCAACGCTGGGATGACGTCTATATAGACAGGTGGAGGTCAACGCTGGGATGACGTCTATATAGACAGGGGGTGGAGGTCAACGCTGGGATGACGTCTATATAGACAGGTGGAGGTCAACGCTGGGATGACGTCTATATAGACAGGTGGAGGTCAACGCTGGGATGACGTCTATATAGACAGGTGGAGGTCAACGCTGGGATGACGTCTATATAGACAGGTGGAGGTCAACGCTGGGATGACGTCTATATAGACAGGTGGAGGTCAACGCTGGGATGACGTCTATATAGACAGGTGGAGGTCAACGCTGGGATGACGTCTATATAGACAGGTGGAGGTCAACGCTGGGATGACATCTATATAGACAGGTGGAGGTCAACGCTGGGATGACGTCTATATAGACAGGTGGAGGTCAACGCTGGGATGACGTCTATATAGACAGGTGGAGGTCAACGCTGGGATGACATCTATATAGACAGGTGGAGGTCAACGCTGGGATGACGTCTATATAGACAGGTGGAGGTCAACGCTGGGATGACGTCTATATAGACAGGTGGAGGTCAACGCTGGGATGACGTCTATATAGACAGGTGGAGGTCAACGCTGGGATGACGTCTATATAGACAGGTGGAGGTCAACGCTGGGATGACGTCTATATAGACAGGTGGAGGTCAACGCTGGGATGACGTCTATATAGACAGGTGGAGGTCAACGCTGGGATGACGTCTATATAGACGGTGGAGGTCAACGCTGGGATGACGTCTATATAGACAGGTGGAGGTCAACGCTGGGATGACGTCTATATAGACAGGTGGAGGTCAACGCTGGGATGACATCTATATAGACGGTGGAGGTCAACGCTGGGGATGACGTCTATATAGACGGGGGAGGCTGGGGGATGACGTCTATATAGACAGGTGGAGGTCAACGCTGGGATGACGTCTATATAGACAGGTGGAGGTCAACGCTGGGATGACGTCTATATAGACAGGGTGGAGGTCAATGCTGGGATGACGTCTATATAGACAGGTGGAGGTCAACGCTGGGATGACGTCTATATAGACAGGTGGAGGTCAACGCTGGGATGATCTATATAGACAGGTGTGGAGGTCAACGCTGGGATGACGTCTATATAGACAGGTGGAGGTCAACGCTGGGATGACGTCTATATAGACAGGTGGAGAGGTCAACGCTGGGATGACGTCTATATAGACAGGTGGAGGTCAACGCTGGGATGACGTCTATATAGACAGGTGGAGGTCAACGCTGGGATGACGTCTATATAGACAGGTGGAGGTCAACGCTGGGATGACGTCTATATAGACAGGTGGAGGTCAACGCTGGGATGACGTCTATATAGACAGGTGGAGGTCAACGTATAGATCGGTGGAGGTCAACGCTGGGATGACGTCTATATAGACAGGTGGAGGTCAACGCTGGGATGACGTCTATATAGACAGGTGGAGGTCAACGCTGGGATTATGTATATATAGACGGGTGGAGGTCAACGCTGGGATGAAGTCTATACTAGACAGGTGGAGGTCAACGCTGAGATGACGTCTATATAGACAGGTGGAGGTCAACGCTGGGATGACGTCTATATAGACAGGTGGAGGTCAACGCTGGGATGACGTCTATATAGACAGGTGGAGGTCAACGCTGGGATGACGTCTATATAGACAGGTGGAGGTCAACGCTGGGATGACGTCTATATAGACAGGTGGAGGTCAACGCTGGGATGACGTCTATATAGACAGGTGGAGGTCAACGCTGGGATGACGTCTATATAGACAGGTGGAGGTCAACGCTGGGATGACGTCTATATAGACAGGGTGGAGGTCAACGCTGGGATGACGTCTATATAGACAGGTGGAGGTCAAATGCTGGGATGACGTCTATATAGACAGGTGGAGGTCAACGCTGGGATGACGTCTATATAGACAGGTGGAGGTCAACGCTGGGATGACGTCTATATAGACAGGTGGAGGTCAACGCTGGGATGACGTCTATATAGACAGGTGGAGGTCAACGCTGGGATGACGTCTATATAGACAGGTGGAGGTCAACGCTGGGATGACGTCTATATAGACGGGTGGAGGTCAACGCTGGGATGACGTCTATATAGACAGGTGGAGGTCAACGGGGATGACGTCTATATAGACAGGTGGAGGTCAACGCTGGGATGACGTCTATATAGACAGGTGGAGGTCAACGCTGGGATGACGTCTATATAGACAGGTGGAGGTCAACGCTGGGATGACGTCTATATAGACAGGGTGGAGGTCAACGCTGGGATGACGTCTATATAGACAGGTGGAGGTCAACGCTGGGATGACGTCTATATAGACAGGTGGAGGTCAACGCTGGGATGACGTCTATATAGACAGGTGGAGGTCAACGCTGGGATGACGTCTATATAGACAGGTGGAGGTCAACGCTGGGATGACGTCTATATAGACAGGTGGAGGTCAACGCTGGGATGATGTCTATATAGACAGGTGGAGGTCAACGCTGGGATGACGTCTATATAGACAGGTGGAGGTCAACGCTGGGATGACATCTATATAGACAGGTGGAGGTCAACGCTGGGATGACGTCTATATAGACAGGTGGAGGTCAACGCTGGGATGACGTCTATATAGACAGGTGGAGGTCAACGCTGGGATGACGTCTATATAGACAGGTGGAGGTCAACGCTGGGATGACGTCTATATAGACAGGTGGAGGTCAACGCTGGGATGACGTCTATATAGACAGGTGAGGTCAACGCTGGGATGACATCTATATAGACAGGTGGAGGTCAACGCTGGGATGACATCTATATAGACAGGTGGAGGTCAACGCTGGGATGACGTCTATATAGACAGGTGGAGGTCAACGCTGGGATGACGTCTATATAGACGGGTGGAGGTCAACGCTGGGATGACATCTATATAGACGGGTGGAGGTCAACGCTGGGATGACGTCTATATAGACGGTGGAGGTCAACGCTGGGATGACATCTATATAGACAGGTGGAGGTCAACGCTGGGATGACATCTATATAGACAGGTGGAGGTCAACGCTGGGATGACGTCTATATAGACAGGTGGAGGTCAACGCTGGGATGACGTCTATATAGACAGGTGGAGGTCAACGCTGGGATGACATCTATATAGACAGGTGGAGGTCAACGCTGGGATGACGTCTATATAGACAGGTGGAGGTCAACGCTGGGATGACGTCTATATAGACAGGTGGAGGTCAATGCTGGGATGACGTCTATATAGACAGGTGGAGGTCAACGCTGGGATGACGTCTATATAGACAGGTGAAAGTCAACGCTGGGATGACGTCTATATAGACGGGTGGAGGTCAACGCTGGGATGACGTCTATATAGACAGGTGGAGGTCAACGCTGGGATGACGTCTATATAGACAGGTGGAGGTCAACGCTGGGATGACGTCTATATAGACAGGTGGAGGTCAACGCTGGGATGACGTCTATATAGACAGGTGGAGGTCAACGCTGGGATGACGTCTATATAGACAGGGTGAGGTCAACGCTGGGATGACGTCTATATAGACAGGTGGAGGTCAACGCTGGGATGACATCTATATAGACAGGTGGAGGTCAACGCTGGGATGACGTCTATATAGACAGGTGGAGGTCAACGCTGGGATGACGTCTATATAGACAGGTGGAGGTCAACGCTGGGATGACATCTATATAGACAGGGTGGAGGTCAACGCTGGGATGACGTCTATATAGACAGGTGGAGGTCAACGCTGGGATGACGTCTATATAGACAGGTGGAGGTCAACGCTGGGATGACGTCTATATAGACAGGTGGAGGTCAACGCTGGGATGACGTCTATATAGACAGGTGGAGGTCAACGCTGGGATGACGTCTATATAGACAGGTGGAGGTCAACGCTGGGATGACGTCTATATAGACAGGTGGAGGTCAACGCTGGGATGACGTCTATATAGACAGGTGGAGGTCAACGCTGGGATGACGTCTATATAGACAGGTGGAGGTCAACGCTGGGATGACGTCTATATAGACAGGTGGAGGTCAACGCTGGGATGACGTCTATATAGACAGGTGGAGGTCAACGCTGGGATGACGTCTATATAGACAGGTGGAGGTCAACGCTGGGATGACGTCTATATAGACAGGTGGAGGTCAACGCTGGGATGACGTCTATATAGACAGGTGGAGGTCAACGCTGGGATGACGTCTATATAGACAGGTGGAGGTCAACGCTGGGATGACGTCTATATAGACGGGTGGAGGTCAACGCTGGGATGACGTCTATATAGACAGGTGGAGGCAAACGCTGGGATGACGTCTATATAGACAGGTGGAGGTCAACGCTGGGATGACGTCTATATAGACAGGTGGAGGTCAACGCTGGGATGACATCTATATAGACAGGTGGAGGTCAACGCTGGGATGACGTCTATATAGACAGGTGGAGGTCAACGCTGGGATGACGTCTATATAGACAGGTGGAGGTCAACGCTGGGATGACGTCTATATAGACAGGTGGAGGTCAACGCTGGGATGACGTCTATATAGACAGGTGGAGGTCAATGCTGGGATGACGTCTATATAGACAGGTGGAGGTCAACGCTGGGATGACGTCTATATAGACAGGTGGAGGTCAACGCTGGGATGACGTCTATATAGACAGGTGGAGGTCAACGCTGGGATGACGTCTATATAGACAGGTGGAGGTCAACGCTGGGATGACGTCTATATAGACAGGTGGAGGTCAACGCTGGGATGACGTCTATATAGACAGGTGGAGGTCAACGCTGGGATGACATCTATATAGACAGGTGGAGGTCAACGCTGGGATGACGTCTATATAGACAGGTGGAGGTCAACGCTGGATGACGTCTATATAGACAGGTGGAGGTCAACGCTGGGATGACGTCTATATAGACAGGTGGAGGTCAACGCTGGGATGACGTCTATATAGACAGGTGGAGGTCAACGCTGGGATGACGTCTATATAGACAGGTGGAGGTCAACGCTGGGATGACGTCTATATAGACAGGTGGAGGTCAACGCTGGGATGACGTCTATATAGACAGGTGGAGGTCAACGCTGGGATGACGTCTATATAGACAGGTGGAGGTCAACGCTGGGATGACGTCTATATAGACAGGTGGAGGTCAACGCTGGGATGACGTCTATATAGACAGGTGGAGGTCAACGCTGGGATGACGTCTATATAGACAGGTGGAGGTCAACGCTGGGGATGACGTCTATATAGACAGGTGGAGGTCAACGCTGGGATGACGTCTATATAGACAGGTGGAGGTCAACGCTGGGATGACATCTATATAGACGGGTGGAGGTCAACGCTGGGATGACGTCTATATAGACGGGAGGAGTCAACGCTGGGATGACGTCTATATAGAACAGGTGGAGGTCAACGCTGGGATGACGTCTATATAGACAGGTGGAGGTCAACGCTGGGATGACGTCTATATAGACGGGTGGAGGTCAACGCTGGGATGACGTCTATATAGACAGGTGGAGGT
Source organism: Hirundichthys speculiger (assembly GCA_018398805.1). NCBI lineage: Eukaryota > Metazoa > Chordata > Actinopteri > Beloniformes > Exocoetidae > Hirundichthys > Hirundichthys speculiger. The sequence goes on along the minus strand of JAGFBZ010000366.1, from coordinate 10,562 downwards.
CAAACGCTGGGATGACGTCTATATAGACAGGTGGAGGTCAACGCTGGGATGACGTCTATATAGACAGGTGGAGGTCAACGCTGGGATGACGTCTATATAGACAGGTGGAGGTCAACGCTGGGATGACGTCTATATAGACAGGTGGAGGTCAACGCTGGGATGACGTCTATATAGACAGGTGGAGGTCAACGCTGGGATGACGTCTATATAGACAGGTGGAGGTCAACGCTGGGATGACATCTATATAGACAGGTGGAGGTCAACGCTGGGATGACGTCTATATAGACAGGTGGAGGTCAACGCTGGGATGACGTCTATATAGACAGGTGGAGGTCAACGCTGGGATGACGTCTATATAGACAGGTAGAGGTCAAACTGGGATGACGTCTATATAGACAGGTGGAGATCAACGCAGGGATGACGTCTATATAGACAGGGGGAGGTAAACGCTGGGATGACGTCTATATAGACAGGTGGAGGTAAACGCTGGGATGACGTCTATATAGACAGGTGGAGGTCAACGCTGGGATGACATCTATATAGACAGGTGGAGGTCAACGCTGGGATGACGTCTATATAGACAGGTGGAGGTCAACGCTGGGATGACGTCTATATAGACAGGTGGAGGTCAACGCTGGGATGACGTCTATATAGACAGGTGGAGGTCAACGCTGGGATGACGTCTATATAGACAGGGTGGAGGTCAACGCTGGGATGACGTCTATATAGACAGGTGGAGGTCAACGCTGGGATGACGTCTATATAGACAGGTGGAGGTCAACGCTGGGATGACGTCTATATAGACAGGTGGAGGTCAACGCTGGGATGACGTCTATATAGACAGGTGGAGGTCAACGCTGGGATGACGTCTATATAGACAGGTGGAGGTCAACGCTGGGATGACGTCTATATAGACAGGTGGAGGTCAACGCTGGGATGACATCTATATAGACGGGTGGAGGTCAACGCTGGGATGACGTCTATATAGACGGGTGGAGGTCAACGCTGGGATGACGTCTATATAGACAGGTGGAGGTCAACGCTGGGATGGACAGGTGGAGGTCAACGCTGGGATGACTCTATAGACAGGTGGAGGTCAACGCTGGGATGACGTCTATATAGACAGGTGGAGGTCAACGCTGGGATGACGTCTATAGACAGGTGGAGGTCAACGCTGGGATGACGTCTATATAGACAGGTGGAGGTCAACGCTGGGATGACGTCTATATAGACAGGTGGAGGTCAACGCTGGGATGACGTCTATATAGACAGGTGGAGGTCAACGCTGGGATGACGTCTATATAGACAGGTGGAGGTCAACGCTGGGATGACGTCTATATAGACAGGTGGAGGTCAACGCTGGGATGACATCTATATAGACAGGTGGAGGTCAACGCTGGGATGACGTCTATATAGACAGGTGGAGGTCAACGCTGGGATGACGTCTATATAGACAGGTGGAGGTCAAACGCTGGGATGACGTCTATATAGACAGGTGGAGGTCAACGCTGGGATGACGTCTATATAGACAGGTGGAGGTCAACGCTGGGATGACGTCTATATAGACAGGTGGAGGTCAACGCTGGGATGACATCTATATAGACAGGTGGAGGTCAACGCTGGGATGACGTCTATATAGACAGGTGGAGGTCAACGCTGGGATGACGTCTATATAGACAGGTGGAGGTCAACGCTGGGATGACGTCTATATAGACAGGTGGAGGTCAACGCTGGGATGACATCTATATAGACAGGTGGAGGTCAACGCTGGGATGACGTCTATATAGACAGGTGGAGGTCAACGCTGGGATGACGTCTATATAGACAGGTGGAGGTCAACGCTGGGATGACGTCTATATAGACAGGTGAGGTCAACGCTGGATGTCTATATAGACAGGGAGGTCAGGGGATACAGGGTGGAGGTCAACGCTGGGATGACGTCTATATAGACAGGTGGAGGTCAACGCTGGGATGACGTCTATATAGACAGGTGGAGGTCAACGCTGGGATGACGTCTATATAGACAGGTGGAGGTCAACGCTGGGATGACGTCTATATAGACAGGTGGAGGTCAACGCTGGGATGACGTCTATATAGACAGGTGGAGGTCAACGCTGGGATGACGTCTATATAGACAGGTGGAGGTCAACGCTGGGATGACATCTATATAGACAGGTGGAGGTCAACGCTGGGATGACATCTATATAGACAGGTGGAGGTCAACGCTGGGGATGACGTCTATATAGACAGGTGGAGGTCAACGCTGGGATGATGACAGTCTATATAGACAGGTGGAGGTCAACGCTGGGATGACGTCTATATAGACAGGTGGAGGTCAACGCTGGGATGACGTCTATATAGACAGGTGGAGGTCAACGCTGGGATGACATCTATATAGACAGGTGGAGGTCAACGCTGGGATGACGTCTATATAGACAGGTGGAGGTCAACGCTGGGATGACGTCTATATAGACAGGTGGAGGTCAACGCTGGGATGACGTCTATATAGACAGGTGGAGGTCAACGCTGGGATGACGTCTATATAGACAGGTGGAGGTCAACGCTGGGATGACGTCTATATAGACAGGTGGAGGTCAACGCTGGGATGACGTCTATATAGACAGGTGGAGGTCAACGCTGGGATGACGTCTATATAGACAGGTGGAGGTCAACGCTGGGATGACGTCTATATAGACAGGTGGAGGTCAACGCTGGGATGACGTCTATATAGACAGGTGGAGGTCAACGGTGGGATGACGTCTATATAGACTGGTGGAGGTCAATGCTAGGATGACGTCTATATAGACAGGTGGAGGTCAACGCTGGGATGACGTCTATATAGACAGGTGGAGGTAAACGCTGGGATGACGTCTATATAGACAGGTGGAGGTCAACGCTGGGATGACGTCTATATAGACAGGTGGAGGTCAATGGTGGGATGACATCTATATAGACAGGTGGAGGTCAACGCTGGGATGACATCTATATAGACAGGTGGAGGTCAACGCTGGGATGACGTCTATATAGACAGGGTGGAGGTCAACGCTGGGATGACGTCTATATAGACGGTGGAGGTCAACGCTGGGATGACGTCTATATAGACAGGTGGAGGTCAACGCTGGGATGACGTCTATATAGACAGGTGGAGGTCAACGCTGGGATGACATCTATATAGACAGGTGGAGGTCAACGCTGGGATGACGTCTATATAGACAGGTGGAGGTCAACGCTGGGATGACGTCTATATAGACGGGTGGAGGTCAACGCTGGGATGACGTCTATATAGACAGGTGGAGGTCAACGCTGGGATGACATCTATATAGACAGGGTGGAGGTCAACGCTGGGATGACGTCTATATAGACAGGGTGGAGGTCAACGCTGGGATGACGTCTATATAGACAGGTGGAGGTCAACGCTGGGATGACGTCTATATAGACAGGTGGAGGTCAACGCTGGGATGACATCTATATAGACAGGTGGGAGGTCAACGCTGGGATGACGTCTATATAGACAGGTGGAGGTCAACGCTGGGATGACATCTATATAGACAGGTGGAGGTCAACGCTGGGATGACGTCTATATAGACAGGTGGAGGTCAACGCTGGGATGACGTCTATATAGACGGGTGGAGGTCAACGCTGGGATGACGTCTATATAGACAGGGTGGAGGTCAACGCTGGGATGACGTCTATATAGACAGGTGGAGGTCAACGCTGGGATGACATCTATATAGACAGGTGGAGGTCAACGCTGGGATGACGTCTATATAGACAGGTGGAGGTCAACGCTGGGATGACGTCTATATAGACAGGTGGAGGTCAACGCTGGGATGACGTCTATATAGACAGGTGGAGGTCAACGCTGGGATGACGTCTATATAGACAGGTGGAGGTCAACGCTGGGATGACGTCTATATAGACAGGTGGAGGTCAACGCTGGGATGACGTCTATATAGACAGGTGGAGGTCAACGCTGGGATGACATCTATATAGACGGGTGGAGGTCAACGCTGGGATGACGTCTATATAGACAGGGTGGAGGTCAACGCTGGGATGACGTCTATATAGACAGGTGGAGGTCAACGCTGGGATGACATCTATATAGACAGGTGGAGGTCAACGCTGGGATGACGTCTATATAGACAGGGTGGAGGTCAACGCTGGGATGACGTCTATATAGACAGGTGGAGGTCAACGCTGGGATGACATCTATATAGACAGGTGGAGGTCAACGCTGGGATGACGTCTATATAGACAGGTGGAGGTCAACGCTGGGATGACGTCTATATAGACAGTGGAGGTCAACGCTGGGATGACGTCATATAGACAGGTGGAGGTCAACGCTGGGATGACGACGTCTATATAGACAGGTGGAGGTCAACGCTGGGATGACGTCTATATAGACAGGTGGAGGTCAACGCTGGGATGACGTCTATATAGACAGGTGGAGGTCAACGCTGGGATGACGTCTATATAGACAGGTGGAGGTCAACGCTGGGATGACATCTATATAGACAGGTGGAGGTCAACGCTGGGATGACGTCTATATAGACAGGTGGAGGTCAACGCTGGGATGACGTCTATATAGACAGGTGGAGGTCAACGCTGGGATGACATCTATATAGACAGGTGGAGGTCAACGCTGGGATGACGTCTATATAGACAGGTGGAGGTCAACGCTGGGATGACATCTATAGACAGGTGGAGGTCAACGCTGGGATGACGTCTATATAGACAGGTGGAGGTCAACGCTGGGATGACGTCTATATAGACAGGTGGAGGTCAAACTGGGATGACGTCTATATAGACAGGTGGAGGTCAACGCTGGGATGACATCTATATAGACAGGTGGAGGTCAACGCTGGGATGACGTCTATATAGACAGGTGGAGGTCAACGCTGGGATGACATCTATATAGACAGGGGAGGTCAACGCTGGGATGACGTCTATATAGACAGGTGGAGGTCAACGCTGGGATGACGTCTATATAGACAGGTGGAGGTCAACGCTGGGATGACGTCTATATAGACAGGTGGAGGTCAACGCTGGGATGACGTCTATATAGACAGGTGGAGGTCAACGCTGGGATGACGTCTATATAGACAGGTGGAGGTCAACGCTGGGATGACGTCTATATAGACAGGTGGAGGTCAACGCTGGGATGACGTCTATATAGACAGGTGGAGGTCAACGCTGGGATGACGTCTATATAGACAGGTGGAGGTCAACGCTGGGATGACGTCTATATAGACAGGTGGAGGTCAACGCTGGGATGACGTCTATATAGACAGGTGGAGGTCAACGCTGGGATGACGTCTATATAGACAGGTGGAGGTCAACGCTGGGATGACGTCTATATAGACAGGTGGAGGGCAACGCTGGGATGACGTCTATATAGACAGGTGGAGGTCAACGCTGGGATGACGTCTATATAGACAGGTGGAGGTCAACGCTGGGATGACGTCTATATAGACAGGTGGAGGTCAACGCTGGGATGACGTCTATATAGACAGGTGGAGGTCAACGCTGGGATGACGTCTATATAGACAGGTGGAGGTCAACGCTGGGATGACGTCTATATAGACAGGTGGAGGTCAACGCTGGGATGACGTCTATATAGACAGGTGGAGGTCAACGCTGGGATGACGTCTATATAGACAGGGTGGAGGTCAACGCTGGGATGACATCTATATAGACGGGTGGAGGTCAACGCTGGGATGACGTCTATATAGACAGGGTGGAGGTCAACGCTGGGATGACGTCTATATAGACAGGTGGAGGTCAACGCTGGGATGACATCTATATAGACGGTGGAGGTCAACGCTGGGATGACGTCTATATATAGACAGGGTGGAGGTCAACGCTGGGATGACGTCTATATAGACAGGTGGAGGTCAACGCTGGATGATGACGTCTATATAGACAGGTGGAGGTCAACGCTGGGATGACATCTATATAGACAGGTGGAGGTCAACGCTGGGATGACGTCTATATAGACAGGTGGAGGTCAACGCTGGGATGACGTCTATATAGACAGGTGGAGGTCAACGCTGGGATGACGTCTATATAGACGGGTGGAGGTCAACGCTGGGATGACGTCTATATAGACAGGTGGAGGTCAACGCTGGGATGACGTCTATATAGACGGTGGAGGTCAACGCTGGGATGACGTCTATATAGACGGGTGGAGGTCAACGCTGGGATGACGTCTATATAGACAGGTGGAGGTCAACGCTGGGATGACATCTATATAGACAGGTGGAGTCAAACGCTGGGATGCGGCCTATATAGACGGTGGAGGTCAACGCTGGGATGACGTCTATATAGACGGGTGGAGGTCAACGCTGGGATGACGTCTATATAGACAGGTGGAGGTCAACGCTGGGATGACGTCTATATAGACAGGTGGAGGTCAACGCTGGGATGACGTCTATATAGACAGGTGGAGGTCAACGCTGGGATGACGTCTATATAGACAGGTGGAGGTCAACGCTGGGATGACGTCTATATAGACAGGTGGAGGTCAACGCTGGGATGACGTCTATATAGACGGGTGGAGGTCAACGCTGGGATGACGTCTATATAGACAGGTGGAGGTCAACGCTGGGATGACGTCTATATAGACAGGTGGAGGTCAACGCTGGGATGACGTCTATATAGACAGGTGGAGGTCAACGCTGGGATGACGTCTATATAGACAGGTGGAGGTCAACGCTGGGATGACGTCTATATAGACAGGTGGAGGTCAACGCTGGGATGACATCTATATAGACAGGTGGAGGTCAACGCTGGGATGACGTCTATATAGACAGGTGGAGGTCAACGCTGGGATGACGTCTATATAGACGGGTGGAGGTCAACGCTGGGATGACGTCTATATAGACGGGTGGAGGTCAACGCTGGGATGACGTCTATATAGACAGGTGGAGGTCAACGCTGGGATGACGTCTATATAGACAGGTGGAGGTCAACGCTGGGATGACGTCTATATAGACAGGTGGAGGTCAACGCTGGGATGACGTCTATATAGACGGGTGGAGGTCAACGCTGGGATGACGTCTATATAGACAGGTGGAGGTCAACGCTGGGATGACATCTATATAGACAGGTGGAGGTCAACGCTGGGATGACGTCTATATAGACGGGTGGAGGTCAACGCTGGGATGACGTCTATATAGACGGTGGAGGTCAACGCTGGGATGACGTCTATATAGACGGGTGGAGGTCAACGCTGGGATGACGTCTATATAGACAGGTGGAGGTCAACGCTGGGATGACGTCTATATAGACAGGTGGAGGTCAACGCTGGGATGACGTCTATATAGACGGTGGAGGTCAACGCTGGGATGACGTCTATATAGACGGGTGGAGGTCAACGCTGGGATGACGTCTATATAGACGGGTGGAGGTCAACTGGGATGACGTCTATATAGACGGTGGAGGTCAACGCTGGGATGACGTCTATATAGACAGGGTGGAGGTCAACGCTGGGATGACGTCTATATAGACGGGTGGAGGTCAACGCTGGGATGACGTCTATATAGACGGTGGAGGTCAACGCTGGGATGACGTCTATATAGACAGGTGGAGGTCAACGCTGGGATGACGTCTATATAGACGGGTGGAGGTCAACGCTGGGATGACGTCTATATAGACGGGTGGAGGTCAACGCTGGGATGACGTCTATATAGACAGGTGGAGGTCAACGCTGGGATGACGTCTATATAGACAGGTGGAGGGTCAACGCTGGGATGACGTCTATATAGACAGGTGGAGGTCAACGCTGGGATGACGTCTATATAGACGGGTGGAGGTCAACGCTGGGATGACGTCTATATAGACGGTGGAGGTCAACGCTGGGATGACGTCTATATAGACAGGTGGAGGTCAACGCTGGGATGACGTCTATATAGACAGGTGGAGGTCAACGCTGGGATGACGTCTATATAGACGGTGGAGGTCAACGCTGGGATGACGTCTATATAGACAGGTGGAGGTCAACGCTGGGATGACGTCTATATAGACGGGTGGAGGTCAACGCTGGGATGACGTCTATATAGACAGGTGGAGGTCAACGCTGGGATGACGTCTATATAGACAGGTGGAGGTCAACGCTGGGATGACGTCTATATAGACGGGGGAGGTCAACGCTGGGATGACGTCTATATAGACGGGTGGAGGTCAACGCTGGGATGACGTCTATATAGACAGGTGGAGGTCAACGCTGGGATGACGTCTATATAGACAGGTGGAGGTCAACGCTGGGATGACGTCTATATAGACAGGTGGAGGTCAACGCTGGGATGACGTCTATATAGACAGGGTGGAGGTCAACGCTGGGATGACGTCTATATAGACGGGTGGAGGTCAACGCTGGGATGACGTCTATATAGACAGGTGGAGGTCAACGCTGGGGATGACGTCTATATAGACAGGTGGAGGTCAACGCTGGGATGACGTCTATATAGACAGGTGGAGGTCAACGCTGGGATGACGTCTATATAGACAGGTGGAGGTCAACGCTGGGATGACGTCTATATAGACGGTGGAGGTCAACGCTGGGATGACGTCTATATAGACAGGTGGAGGTCAACGCTGGGATGACGTCTATATAGACAGGTGGAGGTCAACGCTGGGATGACGTCTATATAGACGGTGGAGGTCAACGCTGGGATGACGTCTATATAGACAGGTGGAGGTCAACGCTGGGATGACGTCTATATAGACAGGTGGAGGTCAACGCTGGGATGACGTCTATATAGACGGTGGAGGTCAACGCTGGGATGACGTCTATATAGACAGGTGGAGGTCAACGCTGGGATGACGTCTATATATAGACAGGGTGGAGGTCAACGCTGGGATGACGTCTATATAGACGGGTGGAGGTCAACGCTGGGATGACGTCTATATAGACAGGTGGGAGGTCAACGCTGGGATGACATCTATATAGACAGGTGGAGGTCAACGCTGGGATGACGTCTATATAGACAGGTGGAGGTCAACGCTGGGATGACGTCTATATAGACAGGTGGAGGTCAACGCTGGGATGACGTCTATATAGACAGGGTGGAGGTCAAACGCTGGGATGACGTCTATATAGACAGGTGGAGGTCAACGCTGGGATGACGTCTATATAGACAGGTGGAGGTCAACGCTGGGATGACGTCTATATAGACAGGTGGAGGTCAACGCTGGGATGACGTCTATATAGACAGGTGGAGGTCAACGCTGGGATGACGTCTATATAGACAGGTGGAGGTCAACGCTGGGATGACGTCTATATAGACGGGTGGAGGTCAACGCTGGGATGACGTCTATATAGACAGGTGGAGGTCAACGCTGGGATGACGTCTATATAGACAGGTGGAGGTCAACGCTGGGATGACGTCTATATAGACAGGTGGAGGTCAACGCTGGGATGACGTCTATATAGACAGGTGGAGGTCAACGCTGGGATGACGTCTATATAGACAGGTGGAGGTCAACGCTGGGAGGACGTCTATATAGACAGGTGGAGGTCAACGCTGGGATGACGTCTATATAGACAGGTGGAGGTCAACGCTGGGATGACGTCTATATAGACAGGTGGAGGTCAACGCTGGGATGACGTCTATATAGACGGTGGAGGTCAACGCTGGGATGACGTCTATATAGACAGGTGGAGGTCAACGCTGGGATGACGTCTATATAGACGGGTCGAGGTCAACGCTGGGATGACGTCTATATAGACGGTGGAGGTCAACGCTGGGATGACGTCTATATAGACGGGTGGAGGTCAACGCTGGGATGACGTCTATATAGACAGGTGGAGGTCAACGCTGGGATGACGTCTATATAGACAGGTGGAGGTCAACGCTGGGATGACGTCTATATAGACGGGTGGAGGTCAACGCTGGGATGATGACGTCTATATAGACAGGTGGAGGTCAAACGCTGGGATGACGTCTATATAGACAGGTGGAGGTCAACGCTGGGATGACGTCTATATAGACGGGTGGAGGTCAACGCTGGGATGACGTCTATATAGACGGGTGGAGGTCAACGCTGGGATGACGTCTATATAGACAGGTGGAGGTCAACGCTGGGATGACGTCTATATAGACGGGTGGAGGTCAACGCTGGGATGACGTCTATATAGACGGGTGGAGGTCAACGCTGGGATGACGTCTATATAGACAGGTGGAGGTCAACGCTGGGATGACGTCTATATAGACAGGTGGAGGTCAACGCTGGGATGACGTCTATATAGACAGTTGGAGGTCAAACGCTGGGATGACGTCTATATAGACAGGTGGAGGTCAACGCTGGGATGACGTCTATATAGACGGGTGGAGGTCAACGCTGGGATGACGTCTATATAGACAGGTGGAGGTCAACGCTGGGATGACGTCTATATAGACAGGTGGAGGTCAACGCTGGGATGACGTCTATATAGACAGGTGGAGGTCAACGCTGGGATGACGTCTATATAGACAGGTGGAGGTCAACGCTGGGATGACGTCTATATAGACAGGTGGAGGTCAACGCTGGGATGACGTCTATATAGACAGGGTGGAGGTCAA
>JAGFBZ010000365.1:231864-408064 GCA_018398805.1 Hirundichthys speculiger | reverse complement strand
GGGCTGTCTGCTTTGTGCCTGGTGCTTCAGCAGAGGAAAGACCAGCGAGTGCAGCCCCGTACCTACGTGTGCAGCGACACACTGGGCAGAGCGGTGCCACGCAACGAGCGGCGCCACTGGGAAACAATGGCTCGTTTTTAGCTCTGTTAGCTCAGAGTTAAACTGTTAAAGGAGCCGTATGTAAGAAGTAAAATAAAACGAATCAAAAAATGACCCTGATATGTCAACAGACATTTAAAAATCATGTTCATTTCAAATACTTATGTCACTGACAACAGCACTCAAACCAGGATATTCCCGTTTAAAAAGAGGAGTTGCAGCCCTCAACTGATGTTGATGTTGTCATTTTTTGTTTTGGCCTGAAGCGCCACCCTCCACCTATCTACCAATCACCAAGTCAGTAGTGTTTCTACATCCGGGTTGCCAGCTCGGCTCTAATTATCGCAGCAGCCGCTACGAACGTGTTGGATGAAAAAATATCTAGCTTTCCAAAACCTAAAAGACCTCGTTATGAATCCGAGTTACGTCGTGACAAGGTCCGAAATAAAACAAGGATTTGTATAGGAGATGCTTTTGATAGATGGAGGCGGCTGAAAGCGGAGAAGAATTTGAAGACAGACGCCAACGTTGCAGATTTTCTCCTGGACAGGTAAGATTCATAGCTAAATGTTTGGCTAACGCTAATTTACTTGGACAAGGTAACAGTGGTACCTCTACTTACGAACGCCTCTCAATACGAAACTTTCAGGTTACGAAACGCCTCAACGGAAAAATATTTCTCTAGTTACGAAAGAAATTTCAGTATTTACTACGTCGTAGTATTCACTAGTTAAACAAAGTTATGCTTTGTTGCGCTAGCATAGTAACGCTAGCGCATAACGTTATGGAGCAGGTAGGTCATCGAATTGAAAAGGTAAATAATTATTATTTAGAATATAAAAACGGTGACTGATATTGCTAACACTAGCAATGTAACGTTAGGCTAATAAGCGGAGCCCGTCAGTCATCATGCCGTGGAAAACATTAGCATGGCCATGGTAATGTGAAACCTCATTGAGACAGTAGCCTAACGTTACCACGGTAAACCATTTCTTATTCGTTCTTCGCATATATTGTGTATTACACGTGCTGCAAATTGACCCATATGACCATTGCTAACGTTAGTTATTAGTGTCAGTCTTTTCTGATGGAACTGATAAAAAACGTTAGCCATTGATGACGAATGCAGACGTAATTTTCCCCGCATTATCTTTGGTTAGACACTAGTCTGTGGTAAATGTGTTGGTTGTTGCATATTATGGTAAATGTGTAGAGTGTTCCATAATTATGACAAAAACGCTTGTCTCTTCAGCTATTATGGCCCAAGCACTTCAACCCCAAGTAAAAGACAGTGGAAGAAGCACCACCTGACTGCACCATCACTTTCCAGTATTGGACATGCATCGTCTGAAACGCTTTCAAATCGGTCAGTGATCAGTGCCACGTTGTTTTCATTTTCATTTCATATTTGGATCCATGCTGTAAATTCAGATGTTATTTCTTTGAGTTTATTTTCTGCATGACAATCGACCCTAATCTGAGCTAATGACTACTGTATATCCCAGGCTTCACAGGTGAAGGGTCAGTCCAGTATGAGCTGTTGGCTAAAAGATATTGTCAACCACTTTTGGTGGTGCTGCAAAACAGCTGATTCCTGCCAAGAGTTTCTTGTAAGTTGTTATAGTTTGAAAAAAAGTTGTCAATAATGTATGAAACTAACATGCAAAGATGTTACCTTGATGTTGGATATTAGCTTATTGATTACCATAAGTACCTATCCAGAGGTGTCATTGTGGTCAATCAGATGACCCACTTACATTACTAACGATCATCATCATTAGCAGTGAATAATGTTCAATTGCCATGCTTTTTGTGTCTGTCCATTATATTTCTGTATTATTTTGTAGGAGCTGTGGCTTGGGCTCCTACACCATGTCACGAATGAACACAGGTGGGTACTGGGAGGCTGCCAGCATGCAGACTTGGAATCAGGGGGAACTCAAGAGTGGCTTGAGCGAGGCTCCATGGCACACGAGGCCCTGAAGAGTATTGTGCGAAACAAGCGATGGCTTAACAAAGTTCACAAATACCTGAAACTTCAGGTAATTTAATGAGTGTGTACACATACTGTACCTAGAAAGTGATTTTCAAAAAAATCAAAAATTGTCTCTATGTCCCACCCCCACAGGTCCACTGCTGATCTGGAGTCCTTCCAAAACCATATTTTAATGTATGCCAGCAAGTGCTCAGCATTTAGCCCTCCTGTCTTTGAGGCCAGGATGCTCCTCGCAGCGATGGATTATAACTACCACAAGGACCGCCCAGAGTTGTGCAAGTCTGATGGAAGCAAGCAGTAAGTGACATGCTCATTTCTACATGTTGGATGTTGGGAACCATTTTGGGAACCTGATTACACCATTGAAACTCTATTTAAAACACTGTACTGTAAAACATGGCCCTTGGAATGTAAACAATCTATTTTCTCTGCTTTTATTTTAGGTACAGGAGGCCGTACAAGAAAAATGCCCAAAGGTATATGCTGTACACCAAGAAGACATTGATGACCTATGGCTACATCCCAGAACTGCAAACAAAGATTCTGCAAAAGAGGCTAGCTGGCAAGGGAACGCCCAGGCGGAGGAGTCTTCGGCCCCGATGACCCCAGAAAGTACGGCCCTCTTCCCCCTGTGCCGGCACCAACCAAGGAGGAACTCCTGCGCACCCAAGTCAGGAGAGGTCCTAGTAGGTAGAATACCAGTTTATTTCTTTTGCATCTGCGGCTACATACCACACACCAAGTTAGATGTAATGCATATTACATTTAATTTTAAAATAATCTAATTTCTGTTTTTATTTTGCTCTCCTCAGTGTCAACATTCCAGAGTGAAGACCAGTGAAACCGGTTTCCAGAGCCTCTCAGCCCGTCATTTCCATTTTCTGCCACAAGCTGCTTTTAAACCATTTCATAAAGTTTCCACAGTACAGAGCAGCTAATTGTTCAATAGTTATTTATACTATTTATACTGTTATCCCTCGTTTTATTTATTTATTTATTTTTTACTGTTCCTCTATATCGTAAATAGCAAAGCATTGTTATTATAAATAAACTTTTTTTATTGAACAAGGAAGAAGGCTCTTTACAAACTTGGAACAAAACAAACAATTTGTAAAAACAAAGTATATACAACAAGTAACTTCAAGTAAACTGGAGTCGGTAAAGAGTTTTCAAATTGTGGGTAGAAAGCCAGTGTACTGGCCTTGAGGGTCAGGGTATTTGTCCCTTATTCTCCAAATGCAGCAGCTGGGGATAACACGACGGTTACCCTGGCCCGGTGATCCATGCTGCCAAAAGGTGTACTGGTGATAAGCAGCATATCTAAACTGCCTATTATCATCACCTGGCTCTGTAACTTCTGCTACCACCAACACATCATTCCTGTAGTCTCTGTGTATACGCAAATAGCCATCTTCCAAGCAGTAAAGCTTGAAATGAGGCAATTTGCTTATGCAGTGCTCAGGCCCCTGGCCACAGCATTTCCTTTCTGCATCTGTGGCCATCTCCCTGCAGTTCCCACAGGTACACCATGGAAGAGCAGCTGCAGGTGGGAGAGTGGTGCTATCCAATGGAGGCAGGGCATCAAAAACCAATCCAGGGTTCCGGGAGAAGATCCGGGTTGCTAGTGCTCGTAGCCCCATTTCACTCATCATGTTTTGAATGAGTTTCCTAAGTAAACAAACCACAAAATAGCATTTGGCATTTACATTTGATTAAAACTACATAAGATGCTGACATAGATACAGATGGTGATATTACAAGTCATAATTTTACTGCCCAGCTCTCATCAGCCTCAAGAGAGGGTATCTCAAAAGTGAGGTCTAAATCAGGCTGAAACAAGTGAGAGCAGTACAAGCAAAGATCATCTGGTACAAGTGCTAGGCTACCTTGACGTAAACGTGTATTCTAAGCATATTCTATCTTTTAGCCTGTGCAATAATTTAGTGTTAGTTTGGAAGTATCAGGCGTAATTCCACGGCAACATCCTCAATACCAAAAGCGCATAATTTGGTCCACATACATGGAACTTTTGGATGTGTTTTTGATTCAAATTCTACACGTCATGTAATTTTTCATATAGCCTGATGTATTTTAGGAAAATTACCCTCGACTTTACATGTGGTATTGGCGACGTTACAACAAGTTACCATCGATATGAGCCTATAGTGTTTCCAACCAAACAATAAATTACTGCATAGCCCAAAATTAGAATTTGCATGGATTTTTCAAATACGTTCATAAAAAGCTTTACATCGCAACACTAGCCTAATAAAGACATTTTTAACAGGGTAACTAACTGAAAACTTATGCTCCGACTGAAATGTGGTAACATTTACGATTCTATTTGGCTAATCGCCATTAGTAAATTTGCAGTACATTATTACTTCGCAAAAGATCTTTCATAAAGCATTAAATATAATTAACAGAAAATAAACTTACTGTGTAGGACTCGTCGCTTGCCATGGAAGCTACGTTCCTGCTGCATTCTGCAGCCGACCTGGCAACCTCTGGTCGGGGAGGAGAGGGAGGGTACACGCCGCTCAACAGTATTTTGAACGTGACTGCAGTACCAGTTTTGGCCATGGGTCATGAATTACCCCCCCCCCCTGAAAGTCTGGAATGTCACACCTTTGTGTGACAATTCTGCCAGCATGGCACCCTGCTGGGTCTGAGTCCTCCAAACTCAGCAGGAGGTCGCGGTACTATACTGCAGTTTACGGACCTGGAAAATGATTAGTATTCGGGTGGTTTACCTTACATAAATTCCCGTACTAGTGCCTGAAATACCCATAGTATACACAGCCGTAAACCCTGTTTTTTTTGCTGTGACAGTACAGTGTGTGGTCTGGAACAAAAGGAAATAATATACGTGCCACAGGTGAATGACAATAATAAACAATATAAATAGGCTCTATTAAACTCTACAATAATTAACCAAAATCAGGAAGAATAGGAACAATAATGGTAATAGTAATATTAATATGATAGTAATAATAATAATATTATTAATGAAAAAAAGGCTTACAAAGGAGAATTAACGCTGCAATAATATACACAGCAACATCAGAGGCTCTAACATAATAAACAGGAATACAGCTATAAGACAGCTTGTAATAACGTGTTGCTCCACAATCATAAACACAATAAAATATAATAATAATATATATATAATAATGTCGGGATGCAACAGGACCAACAAAGCAACAGAAATGTGGAACTTATTAATATTTGCGCACATGAAAAGTCCATTGAACTCCGCGTAACTCCCGCGGGAGAAAAACAATTGACTGCAACAGTCCGTCGAGGGATATAAGTCTGGTGTCTGATTCATCTTTGACTTATCACTCACCGGGTGGTCAACAATGCACACAGAGAGGGATGAACTCGTCACACGACCAGGGAAAAGCAGGCAGAGCAGAGCGCGTTTGGAAAGGATGCGGGGACAGCGCATCAGTCCGCTGATAACAGGTGATCATGCACACCCTGCATGATCAGACACGTATAGGCATGCGCTGCCAATTAAGCGCTGCATGGGCACCGCGAGTGCGCACCGCACACTTTATTACATAAATCTTTCGCCTTTTACTAAAGATTTCCGTGGAGAGCAACAATAATGAGTTATTTTGGTATTTTTGGCGGGCTCTGTCTTTGGACTGAGCCTTGTTTGTTTGTGTAAAGAAATTGCTGGTGCAGCGGGGTTATCACTAGTGATGGTGAGATGAAGCCTCATGAAGCAGTGTCACACATTGGCCAGATGGTTCGAGAAATGGTACATTTCTTGCTGCTTCATATGCACATGACACCACCTACTGGTCAGGTTTATAATCACAGCCAGATGAATCTTAAGTTGTGATGCATTGAATTTTTGTATCAGTTATGGCTCTTGCAAATGACTGTGAATACCAAAATGTGTATGACCAAATAAGTGGTCTACATAAATGATCAAATGCATAATAAAATATTGTTTGAACGTAATCTCTGTTTAATGTTTCCCAAAGTAGTATCATAAGAACGGGGAAGACATGCGTCCAACTCACAAAAACTGGGATCTTTGCACATGGGCTGTCTGCCCTAACCACTGCGCTATCATGGAACCTGAGTGTTTTTTGGGCAGAGAACAGTGAAAGTGTTTGTGGAACTAAGGAGGGGGGCACACTCAATATACTCAATGATGACCATTAAAGGGGTGATTTTATGTATATTTATTCAGAAATAGCAATTTTTCAACAGTTTTTGGTTTTAACTGATTCTTTTTTTAGACACAATCTCTCCAGCCTTGGAGAACACCCTTTCACATGGCACAGAGGATGCTGGGCTGCATAAAAATGTTTGTGCCATCATGTACAAACTATATACTGAACTACCACAAACTATATAAACGCTATCCAAATTCTAGTATCCAAGCTATCCAAACTCTATCCACACTCTGAACTGACCGCAACTCGCCTACAAAAACCCACATTTTGAATGGAGCCTGTGGCATTTATAAAGCTGTCAAACCCCATTTCTTGAGACAAGAAATGAACCACTTCCCGAAGCAGTCACGTGGTACAGCCAGGCAGTGAAGCTTCGGACATCATCACTTTTGGCTCCTCCCCAAATGAAGCGACTCTCGATACGCGCTTCGTGGACACGCCCCCTCCCTTCTCGATACGCACTTCGGAGCTTCGGCTCTCTCATAACATCACTAGTTATCACATCCAATGTGTTTGCAGTGTGTTGGGGGAATGCAGATAAGTACTGGTCTTCCTTCCTTTTCTCTCTCTTTCTGTCTCTCTCGTTATTATTCTCCGCCAAAGAGGTTATGTATTTGCCAGTGTTTGTCTGTCTGTCGGTTTGTCTGTCTGTGTACAAGATATCTCAAAAAGTTATGGATGAATTTTGATGACATTTTCAGGAGTTGTCAGAAATGTGAAAAGGAAAAACTGATTTCATTTTGGGTGTGATACGGAAGAAATCCTGGATTCTGGATCACTTTCAAATTTTCGATAACATTGCGGTCAAAGGGGCCAAACATTTTGTTTCTCAATATCCCCGTTAATTATTGCCCAAAACTCATGAAATTTGACTCAGGGATTGACAATGGGAACCTCTATCAAATTTCAATGGCTGATCCGGATCTGAACCAGAACGCGGATTTTATGGCAATCTGTAAATAGCTATATGGGGAAATTGTTGCACTTGGTGGAGGTCTGCGCTCTCCGAGTACTCTTCTAGTTCTTTTCTTTTATGGGTGTGTGCACACTACAGCTTGTGTTTGGGCGTGGCTGCAAAGTAGGCGATGGTCCTAGCTGGTGATGGGTCCATGGCGCCTTATGGAACGTTTCAACACATTGCCAAACTGTATTGAAACATGTCGATACTGTGTCACTGAATACTGACACCTGCTGGACATTATAACTGACACCAATATGACCAAGTATGCAATAATAAAATATAAGTCATTGCATTGTATATGGCATCATTGCATATCTGAATTTAAATTTAAAGTATCTTTGATATCTTTAGATACAGATACATGTATCATAACTAGAAAATCGAAGTGACCGTGTTTGTGAATGAAGATGCTTGTGGACTGAATTTCTTTATTCACAAATTTTTATTTAAAAAAATAAGTTTTTTCATTGATTTGAACTTTAGTCTATTCTGCTTTTTTGGCAAAAGTTCTCCAGCCTTGGAAAAGACCTTCTCACAAGGGACAGACGATGCTGGTGTGCAAAGAAACCGCAAGGCAAGCTGGAAGAGGTGCGGATAGATAGGCCTATGGTTCTTCCAGTATCTCAAGGGATCCAGGGACCTGGAAATATTGCCCTCTGCCAGGTACCTTTGCACCTCCTCGACGGCATCACTTGTGGCACTTTTGGTCTGCCTGCCCACTTCAAAGTCAAGATGTTCCCAAAGGTTAGCTAAAAAAAACAACAAATTTGCATTTTAGTACATGATGTACAAACAACAAGCAAATACTGCTGATTAACATGCCTGAAGTGGGTGCAGACAGCTGTTGTGCAGACGGTCCTGGCTGGGGCTCATTTGTGCATCCGATTACGGATGCACATTATGACTGCAGTCTATTGATGGCCTCGCCGCACTTGGAGGAACTGTAGAACCCGAGTGATTTAAATCTGGGGTCCAGAAGTGTTGCAAGGGTCAACACACTTAATGACTCCAGATTGGAAGCAGTGTCTGTGATGCGACGCTTCAGGTGTTCCTGTAGGTATTTGGCTGCCTGTGTGTGCAAGGTAGAAGCATTACACTCTAGTGCAAGATAGAGCATTTTCATCATTGGGATGACCTTTGACCCTGACACTCGCCTCTCTTCAGACAACTCCACTGTAGCCTGATGGAAAGGAGCAAGCACAAGAAGTATTTCTCCTATGATGGTATACTCATCGGCTGTAAGTGAAGTCAAATCCTTCTGCAGAGAGGCCAGAGATACCCACACTGGTTTCCTCTCATCATGCAGCCTTGACGGCATTTCATAGGTACTATTCCAGCGTGTTGGCACCTCATTGATAAGTTTTGGGGTTGGTCGTCCCATCTGTTGCTGCACTTGAGCAAGCTTCTCCTCAGCTGTGGTGCTTGATCTGAAGTATGTGACAATGTGTCTAGCTTTGCTTCTGATGGATGCAAGTGTGGGGAACTGATCACATGATTTTCTAACTAATAAATTTAAACTATGTTCAATGCAAATTGTGTGTCGAATTTGGAGCTGTCTAGTGGATGCAATCATGTTTGGTGCTGCGTCAGTCACAAGACACTTTACTTTATTGGTTATGGCCCAGTCCTCCATCATGCCCCTTTTGACTTGGGCCAAATTGTCTGCAGTGTGACTTTGTGGAAAGTATTGCACTCCCAACACAGATGTACACAACTGCAAATTGTCATTAATGTAGTGACAGGTAAGAGCCAAGTAAGCCTCCATGTTCACAGATGTCCACATGTCAGCTGTTATACTCACTGCCATAGCTTGCTGTACTTCCATTTTCACTCGTTCCCGTTCCTCCTCATACTTTTTGGCCACCATTTGTTTGATGGTCTGAAAATTATGCCAAGTGAAACCAAACAAATCAATATATTCAAATTAAAGATTAAAAAAAATGGATATATCAAATATTATCTCTGATGATTTCCACACACACCTTTCTGGTTGGCAAGACATATGAGGGTTCCAGGACCTGCACAAATTCATTGAACCCTTCACTCTCCACAATGCTGAAGGGCTGCAGTCCTTCAGGATGAAATTTAGCAGAGCTTCTTCCAGCATCTGCTTCCTAGAAGCTTAATGGTTAAAAATAAGTAAAGAATAAATTCATAGGAGTTAATGATCAATAAAGCAACTATGAATAAGTTGTAGAATGGCTGTATACCTGAGTTCATCCTGGGTGTATCTGGGGCTTCCTTTTCATGCCTGGACCTGTAGTGTCTCAGCACTGAGGAAAAGTTATTTATATACGACATCTCCGTCGAGCAAATTCGACATTTTACCTGCAGAAAATAATATGAATAGTAAACTAAGAGTCACTTTGGCATGAATTTGTATTCAGATAGATCAAATGGGAACTTTGAGTGGGACAGAATGAAACAAGGAAGTTAAAACAAATACCTTTTTTTCCGATATGAGATCAAAATGGTGCCATACGGTGGAAACCTTTCTTTTAGCTTGTGGATGATCCATGATTGTTGCTGATTCTGCTGACATGTGACAAAAGATTTGCGATTCCTTTAGCAGTGCATCCCATCGACAGATACGCTTCCTTATAAACACAGTTTGGCGCGTCACTGTCAGTTCGATACAGTACCTGTATCGGTCACGTGACTTTCTTAAGGTGAAACGCGTACCGACATGTACCGACACAAGTGTTGCTCTCTGAGCTCGACGCATGCGCCGACGCATCGGTGTTGCTGGACCCATCACTAGTCCAAGCTGTTTAGAAACAGGCTACCGCAACAAGCGCAAGCGGTGCCAGGAAGGGGGTCCGGCCAGGCCAAAGTTGCAGGCAGACCCGTCGCAAGGGGGGGGCGAAGGGGGCGGTCGCCCAGGGCCCCGCGGTCGCCCAGGGCCCCGCGCTGTGACGTGAAGGTGTATATATAATACATATATAATACAGTATATATTATTTTTTATTTTATTTTCAGTAAATACACTATTTACTGAACCTGTAATAAAAGCAACACGGCGATTGAAATGCAAACGTGATGAAAATGCAAATGAATATACTCCAGACCCAGAGCAGGTGTATATAACGGACTATTTTAATGTGATAGTGGACCAGGCCCTCACTGCTCTCCATACCCGTTTTAAACAAATGCAGGTGTTTGGAAACATGTTTGGATTTCTTTTTGATCTGACCAAACTCCGTGAAATGGATGAGACTGCCTGCAAAGACAGTGCACAAGACTGAGTGATGCGCTGAGCTCGTCCGAATAAACGCACCGGACCTCTTCACGGAGTTGAGGACTTCAAGAGATAATCCCAGAGGGGACAACTACAGCACTTCAAACACTTCGTTACCTTAAAGGGATTCAAGGTATTTTCCTTAACTGTGAGATTGCGCTCAGGATCTTATTGACTTTTCCAGTGACGGTGGCATCGGGCGAGCGAAGCTTTTCAAAGTTGAAACTAATCAAAAACAATTTGCGCACCTCCATGTCACAGGACAGACTGTGCGGGCTTGCCCTGCTATTAATTAAAAAGGACATTGCATCCAAACTGGATTATAAAGATCTTATTGCTGAGTTTGCAGCCAAGAAGGCAAGGAAAGTGACTCTGACATGATCACCTTCCGTGCAATTTACGCATGGTGAGTCCATCTTATTTGTTAGTTACAGTGCAGTAAATATGTTGTGTATAGTTGTAATGAAAATTAACGTATATTATGAATGAAAAGTGTCCTAATCTACTTGTTTAAAATGTCAAGATGCCAAAAATAGAGTGACGAGCTGACTTGATGTAAAGCCTCATTGCACAGTTGATTTTCCCCATTTGAAATAAATAGCAAAAAGGCTGAGACTGTGTATGATTAGGATGTATCATTCTACCTAATAAAAACGTATTGCAGCATGATTATGCGTGCAGTAGAACTAGAATAGCGGTGTCCGTGTGACTGTTAGTCATGCGCAATTGCGCATCCATGTCAAACTGCAGGGCCTCGCATTTCAAGTTTGCACGGGGCCTCGCACCCCCCCGCGACGGCCCTGGTTGCAGGTTATCGCTTCTCGGCCTTTTGGCTAAGATCAAGTGTAGTATCCGTTCTTATCAGTTTAATATCTGATACGTCCTCTGCATAAGGGCAACATATTAAATGGATTTTTGATGACGGGAGTTGAAAGAGGAGCTTGCTCCATTCGCTCCACGCATCGACCTGGTATTGCAGTGCAGCTAGGAATGGTGCACTTTCCTTTTCTGCTGTGGAATATCAAATGAAAGCGTTGAGAGAAAAAACAGTTTGAAACTTTGCACCCCATCCCAGCGCTAGAATCGCACTTCAAAAGGCACACATTTGAAGCATGACTCTCAGTGCTGCATTTGACACAGTTGCTCATAAATTCCCACTCCGCAGAGTGGGAAAGTGGATGGGACTCACTGGTACTGTGTAAAATTGGTTTGAATCCTACTTGGAGAAAAAGGGATCGCTTTATCTGCATGGGTAACTATGCCTCTGAGCCAACAAAGCTCACTTGTGGGGTTTCACAGGGGTCCATTTTGGGACCACTTCTGTTTAATATGTACATGCTATGTACATGCTATCTACATGCTTGCTCTTGCTCAAATCATGGAACATTCTAAAATCTCTGTTACCCCCCTCCGCAGGTGACGCACAGCTTTATATTTCAGTGTCATGACAGGACTATAGTCCCTTACGGACGCTAAGTCAGTGCATTCATCAGATGAATGAGCGCATGTGTCAGAACTTGCTCCAGCTCAGTGCAGACAAGACAGAAGTGACTGTTTTTGGCCCCAAAGCTGAAAGGTCAAAGGTCAGTGCTCAGCTCCATTCCTTGTGACTAAAAGCTACAAATCAAGCCAGAAATCTTGGTGTAATTATGTACTCAGGCCTGAAGTTCTACAAACATGTCAAGGCTGTAACACTTGGCCTTCACCTTTGCTGTCACTGATCCACAAGTATGGAGGAGGAGCAAGTCTCTTGCACAACCAAGGCTGGGCCTTTGCTATCACACGTGATGACATTATACAGAACGGGCGTGGCCTGGGATCATTCTATTCCACCGTGAGGGTGGTTGCGGTGCCCGCTAGCCTTGCCTGTGGCACTAGGGGCTGAGACAATCACTTACTCTGGTTTCTCTTCATAGCGCATAAATCTTTCGCCTTTTACTAAAGATTTCTGTGGAGAGCAACAATAATGAGTTGACGGTATTTTTGGCGGGCTCTGTCTTTGGACTGAGCCTTGTTTGTTTGTGTAAAGAAATTGCTGGCGCAGCGGGGTTATCACATCCAATGTGTGTGCGGTGTGTTGGGTAGTGATGGCAAGATGAAGCCTCGTGAAGCAGTGTCACACACTGGCCAGATGGTACGAGAAATGGTACATTTCTTGCTGCTTGCAGGTTTATAATCACAGCCAGCTGAATCTTAAGTTGTGATGCATTGAAATTATGTATCAGTCATGGCTCTTGCGAATGACTGTGAATAACAAAATGTGTATGACCAAATAATTGGTCTACATAAATGATCAAATGCATTATAAAATATTGTTTGAATGTAATCTCTGTTTAAGGTTTCCCAAAGTAGTATCATAAGAACGGGGAAGACACGCGTCAAAAGGGTCGATGAGCTGGGAGTCGAACTGACAAAAACTGTGATATCTGCACATGGGCTGTCTGCCCTAACCACTGCACAACCAGGGCACCTGAACTTACTGGGGCAGAGAAGAGTGGAAGTTTTTGTGGAACTACAGAGGGGCACACTCAATATACTCAATGATGACCATTGAAGGGGTGATTTTATGTATATTTATTCAGAAATAGCAATTTTTCAACAGTTTTTGGTTTTAACCGATTCCTTTTTTTTTTTTAGACACAATCTCTCCAGCCTTGAAAAACACCCTTTCACATGGAGGAGGATGCTGTGCTGCATAAAATTGTTTGTGCCTTCATGTACAAACTATATACTGAACTACCACAAACTATATAGACGCTATCCAAATTCTAGTATTCAAGCTATCCAAACTCTATCCACACTCTGAACTGACCGCAACTCGCCTACAAACACCCACATTTTGAATGGAGCTTGTGGCATTTATAAAGCTGTCACACCCCATTTCTTGAGACAAGAAATGAACCACTTCCCGAAGCAGTCACGTGGTACAGCCAGGCGGCGAAGCTTCGGACGTCATCACTTTTGGCTTGTCCCCAAATGAAGCGACTCTCGATACGCTCTTCACGAACACGCCCCCTCATTTCTCGATACACGCTTCGGAGCTTCGGCTCTCTCATAACATCACTAGTGTTGGGGGAATGCAGATAAGTACTGGTAGTGATGGGTCCATGGCGCCTCATGGAACGTTTCGACACATTGCCAAACTGTATTGAAACATGTCGATACTGTGTCACTGAATACTGACACCTGCTGGACATTAAAAATCCCTACAGGCAACTGAGTTGTTAGACCCAACTGACACCAATATGACCAAGTATGCAATAATAAAATATAAGTCATTGCATATGGCATACATCCATTATCTATACCAGTTTCATCCTTAGAAGGGTCACGGGGATCTGCTGGAGCCTATCCCAGCTGTCTACGGGCGAAAGGCAGGGGTTCACCCTGGACAGGTTGCCAGTCCATTGCAGGGCCACACATGCAGACAAACAACCTTTCACACTCACACCCACGGGCAATTTAGAATTACTCAAATAACCTGACATGCATGTCTTTGGACTGTGGGAGGAAGCCGGAGTACCTGGAGAAAACCCACGTAAGCACGGGGAGAACATGCAAACTCCACACAGAAAGGCCTTGAGGTTCAAACCAGGACCCCCCCCCTGCCAAGGTTCGAACCAGGAACCTTCTAGCTGTGAGGCAACAGTGCTAACCACTAAGCCACCATGCTGCTCGTATCATTGCATATCTGAATTTAAATTTAAAGTATCTCTGATATCTTTAGATACAGATACATCTATCATAACTAGAAAATCAAAGTGACTGTGTTTGTAGGTGACTGGTGTTTTGGGCCCGAGGAAAAAATAAAAATAAACTTTTTTTCATAAAAACTGGAATTTATCTTGCCGGCACCATTCTTTTATCCACCCACCTCAAACCCCAAGGCCCAAAGATTAACTGGGCACAGGAGTGGTATCTCACAAGATGCTTGTGAACTGAATTTCTTTTTTCATAAATTTTTGTTCAAAACAATAAGTTTTTCCAAAGATTTGAACTTTAATCTATTCCGCTTTTTGGACAACAGTCAGCCTTGGAAAAGACCCTCTCACAAGGGACAGATGATGTTGATGTGCAAAGAAACCGCAAGGCAAGCTGGAAGAGGTGCGGATTGCCGATTCTGACGACATGTGACAAAAGATTGGAGATTCTTTTGGCAGTGCATCCCGTTGACAGATGCACTTCCTTATAAACACAGTTTGGCGCGTCACTGTCAGTTCGATACAGTACCTGTATCGGTCACATGACTTTCTTAAGGCGAAACGCGTACCGACACGTACCGACACAGGTGTTGCTCTCTGAGCTCGACGCATGCGCCGACGCATCGGTGTTGCTGGACCCATCACTAAGTACTGGTCTTCCTTCCTTTTCTCTCTCTTTCTGTCTCTCTCTCGTTATTATTCTCCGCCAAGGAAGTTATGTATTTGCCAATGTTTGTCTGTCTGTCTGTCGGTTTGTCTGTCTGTGTACAAGATATCTCAAAAAGTTATGGATGAATTTTGATGACATTTTCACGAGTTATCAGAAATGTGAAAAGGAAGAACTGATTTCATTTTGGGTGTGATACGGAAGAAATCCTGGATTCTGGATCATTTTCAAATTTTTGATAACATTGCGGTCAAAGGGGCTGAACATTTTGGGCCCTATCTTGCGCCAAACCTCCAAAACCTGCTATTAAGGGATAGCAGGTATGATGAGGGGCATTCCCCCACAAAGAACGTAATCTTCCACCTCCCAAAACCCACGATCTTACCTGCGAAAACCCCTATATTATGCACACATTATACATGGGAGTGGTTAGGGCGTTCCACCTGTTTAACCAATCAGTGCGTCAGTAGCCATTGCCTTTAAGAGCAGGTTGCAGTACCTGCAAACTGCTATGGAGCGTCTTTTCACCCAGATCGGAGCAACTCTCATGAGCAGCTGGTCTGGGACTCTGTTGTAGAGCTTCCTCCTCCTCCTCCTCTGCACTGATATATACATAACTAGCTCTAACTAATGTGGAGCAAATGATTTAATCATTTCTTTTGTACCCAAGAAGTTCCAACAAACTGCTCAGAAAAAAATAGAGCCAGTGAACTTCCAGGAAAGCATTTCTTAACTAGAAAAGCACTCAGAGAGCGCAGACCTCCGCCAAGCACAACAGTTCTCCTATACAGCGATTTACAGATTGCGATAAAATCCGCCTTCTGGATCAGATCCGGATCAGCCTCTGAAATTTTATAGAGGTTTTCAGTGTCAATATCTGAGTGAAATTTACTGAGCTGTGGGCAATAATTAACGGAGATGTTGAGAAACAAAATTTCCGGTCCTATTGAGCACGTGTTACGGTCTCAAGCCAGATTGTGAACCCGCAACTTTCTATGGGGCTCCTGCACACAACCCACTGCGCCACCTTCAATCCTCTACATAGACACTCAGATCCACTTATGTTTCACCTTCCCATCCAACGAGCAGCCCGGGTGTGGCACTGCACACCTGTACCTATTCAGTCATCATTCAACCAGACTCGTCGCCAGATCTTCCCACAGAAAGGCCTGATCCAGCCATTCGCAGTGCCACCTCCTTGCCTTCGTCGTCCCCTGGATTGTTGGTTTGGCTGCCAACCCTCGAATCCTCCTTTTTTACATCTGAGAGAATTAAACTCTTAAAATTCCAGAACTCCCTTCCTGTCTCCATTGTGTTTGCTTTAGGGTTCAAGAAACAACTAAACAGCGCAATGTTATCGAAAATTTGAAAGTGATCCAGAATCCAGGATTTCTTCCGGATCACACCCAAATTAAAATCAGTTCTTCCTTTTCACATTTCTGACAACTCCTGAAAATGTCATCAAAATCCATCCATAACTTTTTGAGTTATCTTGAACATATCCCCTGCGCAAAGACGCACAACTGCGCCAAGACGCATAGCCGCTGGAGCGGTGCTTTTTAAAATACTGCAGAACAGATCATTGGATGAGCATTGAGCCAGAGGAACACGTATGATGACATCTACCTTCTACCAGTGAGCGCATCTCAGGTGTTCCGAGCGCAAGGAGGGGGTCAGAGGGATAGGTGCACAGTACAAGAAACTCCACAACAGAGTTCTGTGATCTCCTTGTTTCCTCCACAGCAAACATCTGAATGAGATCATGTCACAGCTGTACAGAAATCATCTGCCCTTAAGAGAATAATAACGGATGAAACAGTGACGTGCGGTCAGGTGATGGAAAGAAAGAAATGAAAAAATATATATATATTTATATTTATCAATTGATTTGTACTATAAAGTAATTTTCCATTTAACTTCACCATTTTTAGATAATTTTTTATTCAAAATCGCCGAATTTTCACATTTACCATTCAAATACTGAGAAGATGCGGGTGGTGAGGCAGCACCCTGCTGAGCCTCACCATGGATTGCGCAATGACTCGGCTAACTGTGCTGCCATGAGAGACCAGATTGCTGTCTCTTTGTATGTCACTATTAAAATGTTCAAACACATTTGCTAGATGAAATAAGTTTCCATAGTTTAGCTGATTTATATAATGAACAGCAACTATATGTGTGTAATGTGTTTCTTGTGCCGGCGCAATCATAAAACGGCTGAGAAGAGGCACGGGGTGAGGCACGCACTTCTCCTGCCTCACGTTAGGGGGCACTAGTGAGCACAGGGATTCTTCTTGCAACACATTGGCTGCAGAATAAGTGACAGCAAGTGCTGTCACTTGTTCTGCAGAAGGAGTGGCGCATGGACTTCATTTATAAGTAAAGGTAAGACCATAATAACTTTTTTTTTAATTAAATGTGCTTTTTTGTGCGCTACAGTTTGTATGTGTAAAGCATTTATATGTGAATGACGATAGAAAGTTTTAAACATAAACAGTTAACTGCTGCCAATCAAATGGTGAATAAGTTGTTCTGGAGGGTTCATATGCTTATAAATCTGACTGATGAAGTCAGTGCCTCACCAGCCATGAATCTCACCGCACGTCACTGGTATGAAAGTAATACAGTGATGCATAATCGAGAGGTAGTAGCCGGTTGTGCAGTCCACATGTGACTGGGTGGACGCGCAATGACAGGATTTGGACGCGCTCTTTTACGCGCCGACATGCCAGTTGCGCTTTCCACAAACTCGGCATTTTGCGGTACTGGTATCTCGCAGATTTTGGGTATTGGGTAATGGGTGGTCAATGCTAACCGTCAATGTTAGAAGTGTGAAGTCAAGAGTTAGAGCCCAGAGTGTTTTATCCTTTCTAAGTTCTTTTAGGTCAGATGTGTTTTTAATCCAAGAATGTGCCCTACCATTTTTAAAAAAACTATACCCAGTGGAAAAACATGTGGCCACACGAGTCCATCTGGAGTGGCTCAAATGAGAACAAAAACAATGGAGTGGCCATTTTAATCAACAACCCCAACCTCCAGGTGAAGGGGAGCACTGTGGTGAGAGACGGGCGGGCTCTTTTAGCACATTTGACTTTTATGGGACAGGATTTTAACCTCTTAAATATTTATGGCTATAAAAAATGACAGGTACGACCTTTTAGAGGAGCTGCAGTCCCACATACTGGGGAGGGTTCCTTTAGTTGTGGGAGGGGATTTTAACTGTATTTTAAGTAGGCAGGACAGAAGGAGAGCAGGGGAAGATTTTAAAGTAGATAAGACATCG
Organism: Hirundichthys speculiger; assembly: GCA_018398805.1. Taxonomy (NCBI): domain Eukaryota; kingdom Metazoa; phylum Chordata; class Actinopteri; order Beloniformes; family Exocoetidae; genus Hirundichthys; species Hirundichthys speculiger. Next base: position 389,923 of record JAGFBZ010000365.1, on the reverse strand, counting down.
GTTTTACTGCAGGGCATGTGCAGAGATTTTAAACTAGTGGACTGTTTTAAGATCCTGCATCCTAGTGGTGATGGTACCAGAGCCTCTCGAATAGACTATGTTTTTACAAGGGACTGCCTGCCAACCGATGCAACATTAAGCCCTGTGTTTTTTTCTGACCACCTCATGCTCTCCTGCACCCTGACACTGTCCCCGGGTGTGACTGTAGGAAGAGGTCTGTGGAACTGAACTGCTCCCTTTTAGAAGACCAGCAGCTGGTTAGCCAGCATAGGGAGCAGTATCAGGATTGGAAGACCCTTCAAGACTTCTACGATACACATGCACAGTGGTGGGAGATGGTGAAGCGAAGAACCCAGACCTTTTTTAAACAAGCAGGTAAAAAGAAAAAGAACAAAGAAAGTAGATGCATGATGGGACTGCAGAAACGCTTGGAGCGTTATTTTAAACTGAATGGGGAAGGGTTTTATTTTAATGATGAAATTGGGGAAGTAAAACATCAAATGACAGTCTTGGCAAAAATTAAAAGTAAAGGAATCATATTAAGAAGCAAAGAAAAAGAAGTTGAAGAGGGAGAAAAATGCACAAGATAATTCTTTAAAAAAATCACTGGGAAAAGGGGGGGAACAAATAAAATAAAGAATAGAGACAGCTCAGTCCAAACAGGAACAAAAGAAATACTGGAGATGACTGAAGAATATTATAGAAGTCTTTATAGTGAGAAACCTGTGCATAGTAATACCATGAAAGAGATTCTTAAATATATGGATAAAACAGAAGAAGACAGAGTGCTTTTATCCCAAGACTTCAAAATTAATGACCTGACAAAATGTCTGACGATCTTTAAAAAGGGGAAGTCCCCAGGTGCAGATGGACTTCCCCTGGAATTTTATTTGACATTTTGGGACATTTTAGCACCTGACTTACTGACTCTTTTTAATGACTTTGAAAGACTGGACAAACTTCCTGACAGTTTTAGATTAGGGATAGAGACAGAAACATCTGGCTAGTAGTCCTAAATTTAGATTTTGAAAAGGCGTTTGATCGGATCTCGCACCAGTACCTGTTCCAGGTACTGCAAAAAGTGGGACTACCAGAAAGGTTTGTAGCTTGGATGGGACTGCTGTATCAGGGAATAGCCAGCAGATTCATTGTTAACGGGCACCTGACAGAAGCAGTGAATGTGAACTGCGGTGTCCGGCAGGGTTGTCCGTTATCTGCCCTCCTCTATGTGCTCTGCATAGAACCCTTGGCACAGGTCTTGAGAAGGGATGAAAGAATCAGGGGGGTGGGGGTCCCAGGAAGTGGGGGAGAAACTGTGAAATGTCTTTTATACATACATACAGATGACATAAACATTTTATGCACCGACCTTTATCTGTCAACAGGACACTGGACTTGACGGACTGGTTTGGTAGGGCCTCGGGGGCAAAACTGAACAGGACAAAGACCCGAGCCCAGTTTTACAGACCATGGACAGTGCCAGAGATGACTGGACTCCCCCTGACGGTGACACAAGACCAACAGAGGATACTGGGACTAAAATTTGACAGGGAAGGGGGTGGGAGGATGAACTGGCAAGACGTGGCAGGGAAAGTTAGGCAAAGACTTGGATACTGGAGACTGAGGGGACTGACAATGGAAGGAAAGGTTTTAATCATCAATGCAGTGATTTTACCTTTGCTTTTATTGATCAGCTCAGTCTTTTACCCACCCAGGCGTGTGCTTTTAGACCTCGAACGAGCTATATTTTACTTCATCTGGAACTCTAAATGGGAAAGGCTAAGGAGGGAGGTGAAGGAGAAAACAAAAGAGAAAGAAGGGAAGGGTGTCCCTGACCTCCACCTGTTCCTCGTGTGTAGATACACCAGCCTCCACTTCAACAGTGCCACTGACCCAGCTAGAGACCCCAAAACCAAAGCATTTGCCCGATTCTGGATGGGATCCTACCTTCGTGAGCTAAGAGTAACACCAACAGATCTGAGACTACCTGTATCTTTTACTCTTTTATACAAACATTTTTAAAGAATTTTAAACTGGAACACGAAGAGTTGCAGGTTTTAACTAACCATCGTTCTCTGGTGTCTCTTGTGCAGGAGCGGCAACCAGTGAGTCCAGTGCTGGGGCTCACACTGGGCGAGGCCTCAACAGTCTGGCACAACGTGAACCATCCCGCTCTCCCAAACAGACTCTGGGACCTGTCGTGGATGGTAGCTCTTGGGATCCTCCCGGTCAGGTCCGTGATGCACTCCCGGAATATGGCAACAACGCCCATCTGCCCCCGACCTGGTTGTGGCGCGCCAGAGTCGGTGATACATCTCTTCTGGGAGTGCAGCGCTGCCGTAGACCAGTGGGCAACAGCCGGCTCCTTGCAATTCCCGTGCTTACCAGCAAGGGAGGTCCTGACAGCACAGCTGGTGCTGTATGGGGGTGAGCCAGGCAAAGAGCCAGAAAAAGGAGGACTTTGCAGAGCAGTGGCTCACCCTTGCCGCCATCAAAGACGCCATGTGGACCTCCAGGTACTTGCTGGTGAGATCCCCCCCGCAGCTGTTGTCCAGATGGCCGCGACGATGGTCAAAGTGGCCGGAGCCGCAGGCGGCAGGCCTAGGAGTCAGCTGCAAAGAAGCATCACCTCTGTGCCCATACGGATGAAGGAGTCGGAGCTGCACTGAAGGGTCAAAGCAGCGACGGCCTGGCCCTCCGGGTGAGGATGGTGGGAAGGAGCACGAGGGCGAGGATCCCTGCTGAGCACCAGGATGGGTTCCCGAGAGGACAGAAGTTTGGGGGAGCGGGATGAGTTCCCCAAGGTGGGGACTCGCCCAGCTCCTGCACAAGGGACTCAGAGCTTTTATAATTGCACTTCTCTTTTAAATTGTTTTAATAGATACTAGATGGATATTACCTAGTAGAGCTAAACCAGCTATATATGGCTAACTGTTGGATTACTTTTTAGAAAACATTGGTTTAATATGACAGTAGCTTAATAACCGAAATGACTGGAATGTCTGAACGAGTGTCAATAAAATGTTTCGAAAGAAAAAAAAATCTGTTCTTATCAGTTTAATATCTGATATGTCCTCTGTATGAGGGCAACATATTAAATGGATTTTTTAAGACGGGAGTTGAAAGAGGAGCTTGCTCCATTCACTCCACGCATCGGCCTAGTATTGCAGTGCAGCTAGGAACGGTGCACTTTCCTTTTATGCTGTGGAATATCAAATGAAAGCGTTGAGACAAAAAACAGTTTGAAACTTTGCACCCCATCCCAGCGCTAGAACCGCACTTCAAAAGGCATACATTTGAAGCATGACTCTCAGTGCTGCATTTGACACAGTTGCTCATAAAATCCCACTCCACAGAGTGGGAAAGTGGATGGGACTCACTGGTACTGTGTAAAATTGGATTGAATCCTACTTGGAGAAAAGGGATCGCTTTATCTGCATGGGTAACTATGCCTCTGAGCCAACAAAGCTCATTTCTGGGGTTTCACAGGGGTCCGTTTTGGGACCACTTCTGTTTAATATGTACATGCTATGTACATGCTATCTACATGCTTGCTCTTGCTCAAATAATGGAACATTCTAAAATCTCTGTTACCCCCCTCCGCAGATGACATGCAGCTTTACATTTCAGTGTCATGACAGGACTATAGTCCCTTACGGACGCTAAATCAGTGCATTCATCAGATGAATGAGCACTTGTGTCAGAACCTTCTCCAGCTCAGTGCAGACAAGACAGAAGTGACTGTTTTTGGCCCCAAAGCTGAAAGGTCAAACGTCAGTGCTCAGCTCCACTCCTTGTGACTAAAAGCTACAAATCAGGCCAGAAATCTTGGTGTAATTATTGACTAGGGCCTGAAGTTCCACAAACATGTCAAGGCTGTAACACTTGGCCTTCACCTTTGTTGTCACTGATCCACAAGTATGGAGGAGGAGCAAGTCTCTTGCACACCCAAGGCTGGGCCTTTGCTAGCACACGTGATGACATTATACAGAACGGGTGTGGCCTGGGATCATTCTATTCCAAGGCCAGGCCAGGCCAGGCCAGGCCAGCTGGGAAAGCTGGTCGACAGCCTTCCCAGAAAGCGTTTTGTACTTCCCCACTCTGTGCGCTTTCACCAGGAAAAGCTTCAAAAGTAGCATCAGACTCTGGGGGAAGCTGGGGAAAAAACTTACAGCACCTGGTATTCCCAGGAAGTCTCCTAACCAGGTACTAACCAGGCCCAACTTTGCTTAGCTGCTGAGATCGGACGGGATCAGGTGCTTCCAGAGAGGAGTGGCCATAAGCTGGTTGACAGCCCTCCCAGAAAGCATTTTGTACTTTCCCCCTCTGTGCGCTTTCACCAGGGAAAGCTTCAAAAGCAACATCAGACTGTGGGGGAAGCTGTAGAAAAAGCTTACAGCACCTGGTATTCCCAGGAAGTCTCCTAGCCAGGTACTAACCAGGCCCAACTTTGCTGAGCTGGTGAGATCGGATGGGATCAGGTGCTTCCAGAGAGGAGTGGCCGTAAGCTAGTTGACAGCCCTCCCAGAAAGCGTTTTGTACTTCCCCCCTCTGTGCGCTTTCACCAGGGAAAGCTACAAAAGCAACATCAGACTCTGGGGGAAGCTGTAGAAAAAGCTTACAGCACCTGGTATTCTCAGGAAGTCTCCTAGCCAGGTACTAACCAGGTCCGACTCTGCTTAGCTGCTGAGATCAGATGGGATCAGGCGGTTCTAGAGTGGAGTGGCTGTAAGCTGATTGACAGCTTTCCCAGAAAGCATTTTGTACTTCCCCCCTCTGTGTGCTTTCATCAGCAAAAGCTTCAAAAGAAGCATCAGACTCTGGGGGAAGCTGGGGAAAAAGCTAACAGCACCTGGTATTCCAAGGAAGTTTCCTAGCCAGGTACTAACAAGGCCGGAATCTGCTTAGCTGCTGAGATCGGACGGGATCAGGCGCTTCCAGAGTGGAGTGGCCGTAAGGTGGTCAACAGCCTTCCCAGAAAGCGTTTTGTACTTCCGCCCTGTGTGCACTTTCACCAGGAAAAGCTTCAAAAGCAGCATCAGACTCTGGGGGAAGCTGGAGAAATAGCTTACAGCACCTGGTATTCTCAGGAAGTCTCCTAACCAGGTACGACTCTGCTTAGCTGTTGAGATCAGATGGGATCAGGCGGTTCTAGAGTGGAGTGGCCGTAAGCTGATTGACAGCCTTCCCAGAAAGCGTTTTGTACTTCCCCCCTCTGTGCGCTTTCATCAGCAAAAGCTTCAAAAGAAGCATCAGACTCTGGGGGAAGCTGGGGAAAAAGCTAACAGCACCTGGTATTCCAAGGAAGTTTCCTAGCCAGGTACTAACAAGGCCGGAATCTGCTTAGCTGCTGAGATCGGACGGGATCAGGCGCTTCCAGAGTGGAGTGGCCGTAAGGTGGTCGACAGCCTTCCCAGAAAGTGTTTTGTACTTCCACCCTCTGTGCACTTTCACCAGGAAAAGCTTCAAAAGAAGCATCAGACTCTGGGGGAAGCTGGGAAAAAAATAACAGCACCTGGTATTCCAAGGAAGTTTCCTAGCCAGGTACTAACAAGGCCGGAATCTGCTTAGCTGCTGAGATCGGACGGGATCAGGCGCTTCAGGAGTGGAGTGGCCGTAAGGTGGTTGACAGCCTTCCCAGAAAGCATTTTGTACTTCCGCCCTGTGTGCACTTTCACCAGCAAAAGCTTCAAAAGCAGCATCAGACTGGCAGCATCAGACTCTGGGGGAAGCTGGAGAAAAAGCTTACAGCACCTGGTATTCTCAGGAAGTCTCCTAACCAGGTACTAACCAGGTCCGACTCTGCTTAGCTGTTGAGATCAGATGGGATCAGGCGGTTCTAGAGTGGAGTGGCCGTAAGTTGGTTGCCAGCCTTCCCAGAAAGCATTTTGTACTTCCCCCCTCTGTGCGCTTTCACCAGGGAAAGCTTTAAAAGCAACATCAGACTCTGAGTGAAGCTGTAGAAAAAGCTTATAGCACCTGGTATTGCCAGGAAGTCTCCTAGCCAGGTACTAACCAGGTCTGACTCTGCTTAGCTGCTGAGATCAGATGTTTCCAGAGTGGAGTGGCCGTAAGCTGGTCGACAGCCTTCCCAGAAAGCGTTTTGTACTTCCCCCCTCTGTGCGCTTTCACCACCAAAAGCTTCAAAAGCAGCATCAGACTCTGGGGGAAGCTGGGGAAAAAGCTATCAGCACCTGGTATTCTCCAGAAGTCTCCTAGCCAGGTACTAACCAGGCCCGACTTTGCTTAGCTGCTGAGATCGGACGGGATCAGGTGCTTCCAGAGAGGAGTGGCCGTAAGCTGGTCGACAACCTTCCCAGAAAGCATTTTGTACTTGCCCCCTCTGTGCGCTTTCACCAGGAAAAGCTTCAAAAGCAGCATCAGACTGGTAGCATCAGACTCTGGGGGAAGCTGGAGAAAAAGCTTACAGCACCTGGTATTTTCAGGAAGTCTCCTAGCCAGGTACTAACCAGGCCCGACTCTGCTTAGCTGCTGAGATCGGACAGGATCAGGCTCTTCCAGAGTGGAGTGGCCATAAGTTGGTCGACAGCCTTCCCAGAAAGTGTTTTGTACTTCCCCCCTCTGTGCGCTTTCACCAGGGAAAGCTTCAAAAGCAACATCAGACTCTGGAGGAAGCTGTAGAAAAAGCTTACAGCACCTGGTATTTCCAGGAAGTCTCCTAGCCAGGTACTTACCAGGTCCAACTCTGCTTAGCTGCTGAGATCAGATGGGATCAGGCGTTTCCAGAGTGGAGTGGCAGTAAGCTGGTCGACAGCCTTCCCAGAAAGCATTTTGTACTTCCCCCCTCTGTGCGCTTTCACCAGCAAAAGCTTCAAAAGCAGCATCAGACTCTGGGGGAAGCTGGGGAAAAAGCTAACAGCACCTGGTGTTCCCAGGAAGTTTCCTAGCCAGGTACTAACAAGGCCTGAATCTGCTTAACTGCTGAGACAGGACGGGATCAGGCGCTTCCAGAGTGGAGTGGCCGTAAGTTGGTCGACAGCCTTCCCAGAAAGCGTTTTGTACTTCCCCCCCTCTCTGCACTTTTACCAGGAAAAGCTTCAAAAGCAGAATCAGACTCTGGGGGAAGCTGGAGAAAAAGCTTACAGCACCTGGTATTCTCAGGAAGTCTCCTAGCCAGGTACTAACCAGGCCCAACTCTGCTTAGCTGCTGAGATGGGACCTGATCAGGCGCTTCCAGAGTGGAGTGGCCGTAAGATGGTCGACAGCCTTCCCAGAAAGCATTTTATACCTCCCCCCTCTTTGCGCTTTCACCAGGAAAAGCTTCAAAAGAAGCATCAGACTCTGGGGGAAGCTGGGAAAAAAATAACAGCACCTGGTATTCCAAGGAAGTTTCCTAGCCAGGTACTAACAAGGCCGGAATCTGCTTAGCTGCTAAGATCGGACGGGATCAGGCGCTTCAAGAGTGGAGTGGCCGTAAGGTGGTCGACAGCCTTCCCAGAAAGCGTTTTGTACTTCCGCCCTGTGTGCACTTTCACCAGGAAAAGCTTCAAAAGCAGCATCAGACTGGCAGCATCAGACTCTGGGGGAAGCTGGAGAAAAAGCTTACAGCACCTGGTATTCTCAGGAAGTCTCATAACCAGGTACTAACCAGGTCCGACTCTGCTTAGCTGCTGAGATCGGACGGGATCAGGCACTTCCAGAGTGGAGTGGCCGTAAGGTGGTCGACAGCCTTCCCAGAAAGTGTTTTGTACTTCCGCCCTCTGTGCACTTTCACCAGGAAAAGCTTCAAAAGCAGCATCAGACTCTGGGGGAAGCTGTAGAAAAAGCTTACAGCACCTGGTATTCCCAGGAAGTCTCCTAGCCAGGTACTAACCAGATCCGACTCTGCTTAGCTGCTGAGATCAGACGGGATCAGGCTCTTCCAGAGTGGAGTGGCCGTAAGTTGGTTGCCAGCCTTCCCAGAAAGCATTTTGTACTTCCCCCCTCTGTGCGCTTTCACCAGGGAAAGCTTTAAAAGCAACATCAGACTCTGAGTGAAGCTGTAGAAAAAGCTTATAGCACCTGGTATTCCCAGGAAGTCTCCTAGCCAGGTACTAACCAGGTCTGACTCTGCTTAGCTGCTGAGATCAGATGTTTCCAGAGTGGAGTGGCCGTAAGCTGGTCGACAGCCTTCCCAGAAAGCGTTTTGTACTTCCCCCCTCTGTGCGCTTTCACCACCAAAAGCTTCAAAAGCAGCATCAGACTCTGGGGGAAGCTGGGGAAAAAGCTATCAGCACCTGGTATTCTCCGGAAGTCTCCTAGCCAGGTACTAACCAGGCCCGACTTTGCTTAGCTGCTGAGATCGGACGGGATCAGGTGCTTCCAGAGAAGAGTGGCCGTAAGCTGGTCGACAACCTTCCCAGAAAGCATTTTGTACTTGCCCCCTCTGTGCGCTTTCACCAGGAAAAGCTTCAAAAGCAGCATCAGACTGGTAGCATCAGACTCTGGGGGAAGCTGGAGAAAAAGCTTACAGCACCTGGTATTTCCAGGAAGTCTCCTAGCCAGGTACTTACCAGGTCCAACTCTGCTTAGCTGCTGAGATCAGATGGGATCAGGCGTTTCCAGAGTGGAGTGGCAGTAAGCTGGTCGACAGCCTTCCCAGAAAGCATTTTGTACTCCCCCCTCTGTGCGCTTTCACCAGCAAAAGCTTCAAAAGCAGCATCAGACTCTGGGGGAAGCTGGGGAAAAAGCTAACAGCACCTGGTGTTCCCAGGAAGTTTCCTAGCCAGGTACTAACAAGGCCTGAATCTGCTTAACTGCTGAGACAGGACGGGATCAGGCGCTTCCAGAGTGGAGTGGCCGTAAGTTGGTCGACAGCCTTCCTAGAAAGCGTTTTGTACTTCCCCCCTCTCTGCACTTTTACCAGGAAAAGCTTCAAAAGCAGAATCAGACTCTGTGGGAAGCTGGAGAAAAAGCTTACAGCACCTGGTATTCTCAGGAAGTCTCCTAGCCAGGTTCTAACCAGACCCAACTCTGCTTAGCTGCTGAGATGGGACCTGATCAGGCGCTTCCAGAGTGGAGTGGCCGTAAGATGGTCAACAGGCTTCCCAGAAAGCATTTTATACCTCCCCCCTCTTTGCGCTTTCACCAGGAAAAGCTTCAAAAGCAGCATCAGACTGGCAGCATCAGACTCTGGGGGAAGCTGGAGAAAAAGCTTACAGCACCTGGTATTCCCAGGAAGTCTCCTAGCCAAGTACTAACCAGGCCCAACTCTGCTTAACTGCTGAGATTGGACGGGATGAGGCGCTTCCAGAGTGGAGTGGCCGTAAGCTGGTTGACAGCCTTCCCAAAAAGCGTTTTGTACTTCCCCTCTCTGTGCGCTTTCACCAGGAAAAGCTTCAAAAGCAGCATCAGACTCTGGGGGAAGCTGGAGAAAAAGCTTACAGCGCCTGGTATTGCCAGGAATTCTCCTAACCAGGTACTAACCAGGCCCGACTCTGCTTAGCTGCTGAGGTCGGACGGGAACAGGCGGTTCCAGAGTGGAGTGGCCGTAAGGTGGTCAACAGCCTTCCCAGAAAGCATTTTATACTTCCCCCCTCTGTGCGCTTTCACCAGGAAAAGCTTCAAAAGCAGCATTAGACTGGCAGCATCAGACTCTGGGGGAAGCTGGAGAAAAAGCTTACAGCAACTGGTATTCCCAGGAAGTCTCCTAGCCAGGTTCTAACCAGGCCCGACTCTGCTTAGCTGCTGAGATCTGACAGGATCAGGCACTTCCAGAGTGGAGTGGCCGTAAGCTGGTTGACATCCTTCCCAGATAGCACTTGTACTTCCCCCCTCTGTGCGCTTTCACCAGGAAAAGCTTCAAAAGCAGCAACAGACTAGCAGCATCAGACTCTGGGAAAAGCTGGAGAAAAGGCTTACAGTACGTGGTATTCTCAGGAAGTCTCCTAGCCAGGTACTAACAAGGCCCGACTCTGCTTAGCTGCTGAGTTTGGACAGGATCAGGCGCTTCCAGAGTGGAGTGGCCGTAAGCTGATTGACAGCCTTCCCAGAAAGCGTTTTGTACTTCCCCCCTCTCTGCACTTTTACCAGGAAAAGCTTCAAAAGCAGAATCAGACTCTGGGGGAAGCTGGAGAAAAAGCTTACAGCACCTGGTATTCTCAGGAAGTCTCCTAGCCAGGTACTAACCAGGCCTGACTCTGCTTAGCTGCTGACATGGGACCTGATCAGGCGCTTCCAGAGTGGAGTGGCCGTAAGATGGTCGACAGCCTTCCCAGAAAGCATTTTATACCTCCCCCCTCTTTGCGCTTTCACCAGGAAAAGCTTCAAAAGCAGCATCAGACTGGCAGCATCAGACTCTGGGAGAAGCTGGAGAAAAGGCTTATAGCACCTGGCATTCCCAGGAAGTCTCCTAGTCAGGTACTAACCAGGCCCAACTCTGCTTAGCTGCTGAGATCGGACAGGAACAGGCGCTTCCAGAGTGGAGTTGCCATAAGGTGGTTGACAGCCTTCCCAGAAAGCGTATTGTACTTCCCCCCCTCTGTGCGCTTTCAACAGGAAACGCTTCAAAGACAGCATCAGACTCTGGGGGAAGCTGGGGAAAAATCATACAGCACCTGGTATTCCCAGGAAGTCTCCTAGTCAGGTACTAACCAGGCGCGGCTCTGCTTAGCTGCTGAGATCAGACGGGATCAGGCGCTTCCAGAGTGGAGTGGCCGTAAGCCGGTCAATAGCCTTCCAAGAAAGCGTTTTGTACTTCCCCCGTCTGTGTGCTTTCACCAGGAAAAGCTTCAAAGGCAGCATCAGACTCTGGGGGAAGCTGGGGAAAAAGCTTACAGCAGCTGTTATTCCCAAGAAGCCTCCTAGTCAGTGTTGTGCAATAAGGCGTATAACGTGCTTGTTTAGCCAAAAAAGGGTTATTACCAACCGTCTTGAGGGACGGCTGCTAATAACCAAAAAGTTAATAAAATGAAACAGGGCACCACCTGATAAATCAGGAAAAAGGACTAAATGGCACAATCAGTCTCAAAATGGCTGTTGTTCTATGCGTGCCAGCCTGTGACCAGGTGTGGCACTACAGAGCAACAGAGAAGGTGTGAGTCCGAGCACAGACCTCTTCAACCAGCCTATGTTACAAAACTGTGTAAAATAACCACAAACAACTTCTCTCATCAGAATACCAGAATTTATTAACACAAATATTCAAAGGAACAAACACTTGAATTAAGATCCTGATATCTACTAGCTAAGAGACGACTAAACTAAACATAAGCAAATTAAACATTCATTGGAACCAGTGTAAACGTATATACATGTGTGCGGGAAACTATAGGTGTGTGTGTGTGTGTGTGGGTGAGAGAGAGATGTCTAAGATGGCCGACGAGATCACGTGGTCCCGTCCCTCGACAAGATGGCCGCCGACTCGCGAGATGGGATGTCACAAAATGGCGGACGAGACCGTGTGTAACTCGTCAGAAGATGTTAGTATGAGAAAGAAAAGGCAGAATAAAGTCCACGGTGAAAGGTGATTTCTAGCCACCGCGGTGATTGCTCTGAGGATTTCAACACAGGTTAAGGAGCGTGGAGCAACTCTGCACTCCTCCCCTGACTGTTGTCTGAAATCACAGCGCGACCAGCTGATGGCGAGGAAACACTGCGATCACGTGGGTAAACACGCACCGGCGGATTGCCCGCGGGCTCAATCGTAACCACTGTAAACACAATAAAACTGAATAATCCTGCGACTAGCAACCGCGACCCTGTGTTCTCACAGATGCAGCAGTATGAATCACTCCACAGAGCTGCTCTGGTTCTGAACCGAGGAACGACGGGCGGGGTTGCTGTTCGCAATGATAAAAACGAATAGACTACGGCGGACCGATGGTCCGGTTCTAAACGTATACAAGCACAATGAAAACTGGATTTGCATACAGCTAAACTAAGCTCTGCCCAGACACCAAAAGCGTGGTGTCTGGGCAGACACCACGCTTTTGGTGGTGTCTGCCCACCAAAAGCGTGGTGGGCAGACACCACCAAAAGCGTGGTGTTTCGCTTCTGGAAAGAGATTGATGTTGTAGTAGTGTCCCGGTAAGGTAGTTGTGCTTTGGAGTGCGGCTTCGCCGCTACTGGGTTACGCTCCGTGGGTGTTCACTGAGCGGCTCTGCTGGGTTTCTCTCCCTCCTTCGGCTTCAGGGGGGTACAGGTTAGCGCTTCAGCGGGACCGGGACCTGTAGGGCGCGCGTGGAGCCGATGGCATCTTCCGTGGGGCACCGAGCCTCTGCCGCGTCGCTGTGCGCGGGTCACTCGTGGTGCTGGCTGGACGGAGCACGTAAACCGGTCTTCCTCGCTGGTGGCCGACTAGCGCGCCGCTGGATGGCCTCGCGGTTGCTGGCTGGAGCGGTGATGGGCCGAGGGAGGCCCGAGGGAGAGGATGCTTTGAATCGTGCGGATTAGATCCGATCTGGAGGGCCGACGAGGGTCAAAGCAGGCCGAGAATGTGAAGGAGCCGGCCGTGGAGTCCAGGCGCAGAAAAAGGGAGCAAGGGCTGGAAGCAAACCGTGGAAGCGAGAGAACGATCACAGCGCATTCACTGTGTTTTAAGCGGCGGGTCTGCGATCCGCCTCTGTTTGGGGAACCCCGCTGAGACTAGGCCAGTGAGAGGCCGTGACATCACGTTCACACCTAGGTGTGAACTTGCAAGGAATGCTGGGGATTTGAGTTTTAAAAGATTTCCTTTGTCTTTCTTTGTCTCAGCACAAACCATGCGGTCTTCTGTAGCACATGGTATGGCCCAACATCCCCCCTTAGTTCCGAAGACTGGGATGCTGGTCGTAGTCTTTGGAGCTACCCACGGGTCGAACAATCCATGTGTCACACCGTCCGGTTGTGCCTGGGACTGGAAAACTCAAAGTGCATAGATTAAAACACTTCCAGAGGTTGGAGGCTTAGCATCTGGGCAGAGTAGAGGCAACGTCTGGGCAAAGACTGCATCAAACCTACTTATCTACGTGTGCTAATATCTACTTCATTACAGTGATATACAACAATAAAAAACCAAAAAGTATGAAGAGGGAAAAGAAGAAAAGGTTAGAGAAGCAGGTGAGTGGGTGTGTTTGATTCCAGTGGTGTTCTGGAATCAACTGGTGTGATGTTTTGAGGTGCATGTGTGTCCTTCAAAACAAACCAAAAAAAAATAAAGTGCAATAGCATAGAAATAAAAGTTCAAACCAGACTTGTGTCATTGTCTGGTTTGTGATACCTACTGGATTGAAAATGAAATGGTGTCAGGTGTTAATGCATGCAAATTGGGTGAGTTGAACATGCATCCACTACAAAGTTACTCCACCCCCCTTCCAAGTGTGGAACAGGTTTCCACTGCTGAGGGAGGGGGAGCGAGCACCATTACGGGCTAATTAGTCAGGTTCGAGGGCTGACTCGGGGCAGGCACCAGAGTCGACTGAGATAGTCGCCACTGGGTCTGGTGTCGGGCGAGGCTTCATAAAGGAACCAAGTATGGCTTGTAAATCTACAAGGTGGTTACATACTAGGCCGGTGACGAGGATCCAGAGGATCCTGAGAAGTAGGCCGAGTGCGACCATACTGATGGCGTGTTCAGTGCAGGCTGGTTGTCCAGCGAGGGGATTAGACACCACAGTAGGGGGCCCGTCAGAGGTGCTTGTGATGGGGGACTTGTCCTGCGTGGGACTGATGATACTCACACTACCGTGCTCAATATAGGGAGGTTTGCCCAGGGAAAGTGTAGCTCTGGTGACCTCGTTGACCATGGCGGGTCCCAGGAGGTCAACTTCAGAACCTGGGTCCAGGAGGGTAAGAAGGTGGAAGTAGCTGCCAATACTGGCAGCACCCTGAGTGGGTCCCCACAACATCAGCAAAGGGGTGCAACCTGTCATGGAAGGGACAGTGTTCACCATTGCGTGAACTCCCGGCTTTCTCTCCCACGAGGTAGACCTCAGTGGTTGTGGGGGAGATGACCCGGCCTAGTCACGCCAGTGGTGGGTGGGCCTTCCGATCCTTGGGAGGATTGGATGGACCCGACCCTTTAGCAAGCTCTTGCATTGCTTTGACCATGCGCTCAAGGAGGTCGTCTTCCCTCCTTTGCTTCCTCCCTTTCTTGGTGTAGCCTTGGCTTATGCCCTCGTGCTCACCTGGTCGTGTGAGGGTCTGGTCAGAGTGGTCTCCCGTCTCTGTCTGGGCATCATTCTCGGGCCAGCTTTCTGCCTGACTCCAAGATTGGCACCGGGGGCTGCCTACCTGAGCCTTCTGATCTTCTGGCAGATGAGGCTGGCAGCGTCTCCTGGGCCCTGAGTCAGGCTCAGCGGGGCACTTGGGAATTTCCCAGTCCATATGTTCCAAGGTGTCATTTTCGCCTGTCCGAACTGCTAACACCTGGGAACCACTCTCTGGAAACCGGTTTGGGCGTGCCCGTGCTTCCCATGCAAACTGGGCATACCTCCTAATTTCTCGCATTGGGAGGTCTCGGGTTTTACAATGCATAGTGACATCAACCCTCAGGCTTTCGTGGAGATTGTGAACAAACAGCGATTTAAACGCTTGTTCCTCCTCTAAACCTGGGGCACTACGCCCCTGGAAGTAGGCGGCCCGAAGACGCCAATAGTACTCCCGGGGTGACTCAGACTTTCTTTGCATAATAGCAAATGTGCCGATAGTTGCTGAGGTCTGGTCTGTATACAGGGCGTATTCTTCCCGCAGGGCTCAGCAGAGTGCTGAATAGCCCTCCCTGATTTCCAGCGGGAGGGTCTCTATGAAAACATGGACACTCCTCGTCGTAGTTCTCCAAATCAATTTTAGTTTCTCGCGGGGCGAGGCCTGGGGAAGGTCAAGCAGACACTGTTTCACCTCCCGGAGGTAGTCGTCGATGTTCGACTCTCTGTTGTGGGGGTCGAACCGCTCAATATCTCTGGCAAGAGACTCAAGCTGGCGGGTTCGAAGACCCTGCCTGTAGGCTAGGCTGGAATCCTCCGAGTTTTCATCAGAGTGTTCCCAGGGCATGCGGTCGTTGTATCGTGGTACGGGTCGCTCACTCCACTGGGGTGGAGAGAGTGATTGGGTGACTGCGAGATGTGTGGAACTCGTGATTAAGTTCCGGTTCGAGGGAGTGGAGACCACTGTTTCGTCGATCATCACGCCTAGGGCGTGGAGATGACGTCAACTCGTCCAGGTAGGCTGCTTTGTGGTTGCGAGTGCCTGTCATGGCCCTTTGCGGAACTGAGGCCTCGGCATGTGCTGCTCGTCTAGATGGGGGCTCCTGATGGCCATCCCACGTTACTTGATCGGAGGCTGCACTGTCAGGCGCTTCCCAACATTTTGGCTCAGGCCTGGGGAAGGGGGGTGACGAGGGAGGGCCTCGCGGGGCCTCGTGTGTCACACCGCTCTAGCATTGGCACTTTGACCTGCCACTGCGTACCCTGGCACTCTGAGAGTTGGGAGCGAGCTGCTAGCCTCGCTTGGGTAGCAGCTGCCAGAAAGAACTTGTACTTCCCCCTCTGTGCGCTTTCACCAGGAAAAGCTTCAAGAGCAGCAACAGACTAGCAGCATCATTCTCTGGGGAAAGCTGGAGAAAAGGCTTACAGCACCCGGGATCAGGCGCTTCCAGAGTGGAGTGGCCGTAAGCTGATTGACAGTCTTCCAAGAAAGCATTTTGTACTTCCCCCCTCTGTGCGCTTTCACCAGGAAAAGCTTCAAAAGCAGCATCAGACTCTGGGGGAAGCTGGGGAAAAAGCTTACAGCACCTGGTATTCCCAGGAAGTCTCCTAGCCAGGTACTAACAAGGCCCGACTCTGCTTAGCTGCTAAGATCGGACGGGATCAAGCGCTTCCAGAGTGGAGTGGCTGTAAGCTGGTCGACAGCATTCCCAGAAAGCATTTTGTACTTCCCCTTTTGTGCGCCTTCACCAGGAAAAGCTTCAAATGCAGCAACAGACTAGCAGCATCAGACTCTGGGGGAAGCTGGAGAAAAAGCTTACAGCATCTGGTATTCTCAGGAATTCTCCTAGCCAGGTACTAACCAGGCCTGACTCTGCTTAGCTGCTGAGATCAGACGGGATCAGGCACTTCCAGAGTGGAGTGACCGTAAGCTGGTCGACAGCCTTACCAGAAAGCGTTTTGAACTTCCCCCCTCTGTGCACTTTCACCAGCAAAAGCTTCAAAAGCAGCATCCGACTCTAGGGGAAGCTGGGGAAAAAGCTT
Organism: Hirundichthys speculiger; assembly: GCA_018398805.1. Lineage (NCBI taxonomy): Eukaryota > Metazoa > Chordata > Actinopteri > Beloniformes > Exocoetidae > Hirundichthys > Hirundichthys speculiger. The sequence continues at coordinate 373,757 of JAGFBZ010000365.1, read as the reverse complement.
ATAGCACCTGGTATTCCCAGGAAGTCTCCTAGCCAGGTACTAACAAGGCTCGAATCTGCTTAGCTGCTGTGATCGGACGGGATCAGGTGCTTCCAGAGTGGAGTGGCCGTAAGCTGGTTGACAGCCTTCCCAGAAAGCGTTTTGTACTTCCCCCCTCTGTGCGCTTTCACCAGGAAAAGCTTCAAAAGCAGCATTAGACTGGCAGCATCAGACTCTGGGGGAAGCTGGGAAAAAAGCTAACGGCACCTGGTGTTCCCAGGCGGTCTCCCAACCAAGTCCCTATGCCGACCAATGGTTGAGCTCTGTTCAGCAGAGTGAGCGCTCAACCCGCCAATCATTGAGCGCTGTTCAGCACCGGTGATCGCTCAACCCACCAATCATTGAGCGAGACACATCTGTACGGCGGCCATGACAGTCTGACACCTCAGGGGACAGTTTGAGTGAAATATTGATTAATCTGTATTGAAACGCTACCGTTTATGAGCCGAATAGTAAGTGGCGTGACACTTATACACAGGATTCAATTTTACGTCCCAGCATCATCTCCTTCACATTGTATTTAAACTTTCTTCTTTATTACCCTGCTTTTCTAGCCGCAGTTCTGCGTGTATGAGGCACCGTAGCATACACTTCAATGGCGACCTCGCTGCATTCACGCAACACATTGACGACTTGGCAGGCTCATAATCCGATTCTGACGTATTTATGTGTTGTGTAAACTACGCCGAAGTCTCGGCAAACGCTGTGAGATGTAAATAATTGTGGCAACTTGAGTTTTCCATAAGCAGTATAGTATTTTGTACCGTTGTCTGTTTAGTTGTCTCCGTTCCGCTTATGGAGTTTGGCGTTGATGGCAGTGAACGCGTTTATGTTGCCATGGTTACCGGTCGCTTCATATACATAAATATTATGCTATCATAACATGTGGAAATCAATGTGTTTATGACGTTCACTGTCATATGTTTAATTCAACTGCAGATCTCTCCTCCCCCAGTAAAATAACATCTTCCATAAAGGGGCAGTACAAAAGGATCGTTGACAGAGTCAGAGACGACCCCATCCTCTGCACTCTCTCCATTCCTCTGCCCAATCTGAATGCCAGATCCATCTCTAATTTCATCACCAGAGAGGAGAAGAAGGCCAATTACAGGGCTACAATAGTGCCAACAGCAAAGCCCCACCGGACAGTGCTCTCACATGAGCAAATGCCAGCAGCTTGATTGATTCTCTTTATTGTCATTGTCACAAGTACAACAAAAAGTAAGGTGCAGGCCTTCAGTAGAGTGCACTATAGACAATATAATATAACAATATAATATATAAAACCGATACAAAAACAATATAAAAAGAATATAGAAAACAATATACAGACTTACAAAGTCTAGGGAACAACAGACATATTTAGTAAACATGGTTTACTAATGCGTAGTATAACGCCAACAGGAAGGTAAGTGTTCAAGTGTGCAAGTGGATATTACACAGAGGTAGTGCAGTTGTAAATGATGGTAATAAAGAAAGTGCAGTTGCATTAGACAGTAATATAAATTAATGCACATTATTCAGTTGTTCTAAGAGGCATTTATGGCTCTAACAGTGGTTGGGAAAAAACTGTTTTTCAGTCTGTTAGTCCTGGATTTGATGGCCCTGTACCGTCTGCCTGACGGCAGGGGCTCAAACAGAGAGTGGCCCGGGTGGGATGAGTCCTTCATGATGGTGTTGGCTCTCCTGAGGCAGTAAGAGCCGTGAAGGTCTTCCAGTGTGGGTAGAGGGCACCCTATGACCTTCTCAGCCATTCTGGTGACCCTCTGGAGCTTTTTCCTGTTTGCCACTGTGCAGCTGGCAAACCACGTGCAGAGGCAGTATGTGAGGATGCTCTCCATGGTGGAGCGGTAAAAAGACACGAGCAGTCTCTGGCTGATGTTATTCTTCCTGAGAATTCTCAGGAAGTGGAGTCTCTGCTGTGCCTTTTTTACCACCTGTGTGGTGTTCTTGTCCCAGGTCAGTTTCTCCTCTATGTGGACCCCTAGGAAGCGAAAGTCACTGACCCTTTCCACACAGGTTCCATCAATGTGAATGGGCTGAATGTCCGTTTTGTTTCGCCTGAAGTCTATAATTAGCTCCTTTGTTTTGGATGTGTTCAGGAGCAAGTTATTTTCTCTACACCACACAGTCAGCTGTTGCACCTCATCACGGTATGCAGACTCGTCACCTCCAGTGATGCAACCTACCACTGTGGTGTCATCCGCATTCTTAATGAAGGTGTTGCTGGCGTGGATGGGGGTGCAGTCTGAGGTGTAGAGGGTGAAAAGCAGAGGACTCAACACGCAGCCTTGAGGGGAGCCGGTGCTAAGTGTGAGAGCTGTGGAGGTGTGGGGGCCAATCCTGACCTTCTGTGGGCGGTCCGACAGGAAGTCCTTAATCCAAAGGCATGTGAAGTGAGGTAGTCCGAGGTTCAGCAGTTTCCTCACGAGACCGTGGGGAAGGATGGTGTTAAAAGCTGAACTGTAATCCACAAAGAGAAGGCGGGCGTAGTTCTCCTGTTTCTCCAGGTGTGTCAGCACTGTGTGTAGTGCTGCGTTCATGGCGTCCTCTGTCGACCTGTTTGCCTTGTAGGCAAATTGGTATGGGTCCAAGCTGGGGGTTATGAAGGTCATGATGTGACTTCTAACCAGTTTTTCAAAGCATTTCATCACCACTGGTGTGAGTGCGACAGGCCGGTAGTCGTTGAGGCTGGTTGTGGGGGATTTTTTGGGTAGGGGGACTATAGTGGAGGTCTTCAGGCAGGATGGGACTGTGGACTGTGTCAGGGACAGGTTGAAGATTTTGGTGAAAATCCCCGCGAGCTGTTCCGCACAGTCTTTCAGCACCCGTCCGGGGACGCCATCAGGGCCCGTTGCTTTATGCGTGTTGACATCCCTCAGCGTGCGCCTCACCTCGTGCACCCCCACCGTGAGGGTAGGGCTGCTCCCGGCCGTTGGTGGTGTTGTGGCTGCTCCTGGCAGTTTGGTCTCAAAGCGAGCGAAGAAGAGGTTAAGTTCTTCTGCCAGCGCCACGTCGCCCTCAGCAGCTCTGATGCCGGGTTTGTAGTTGGTGAGGTGCTGGACTGCCATCCATGCCTGTCTGCTGTTGTTGCTGTCCAGGTGGTTGTCGATCCTCCTCCTGTAGTCCTCTTTGGCCTTCCTGATGCCTCTCTTCAGGTTGGCACAGGCTGTGCTGTAGAGAGCCCTGTCACCAGTTTTGAAGGCGGTGTTTCTCTTCCTCAGCAGCTGTTTCACCTCTCTGGCCATCCAGGGTTTTTGGTTGGGGTAGACCCAGATGCGTTTCTCCACTGTGACCATGTCTACACAGTTCTTGATGTAGCATAGTACAGTGTCTGTAAATACATCCAGGTCTTCGGGCTGCTCCCGGCCGTTGGTGGCGTTGTGGCTGCTCCTGGCAGTTCGGTCTCAAAGCGAGCGAAGAAGAGGTTAAGTTCTTCTGCCAGCGCCGCGTCGCCTTCAGCAGCTCTGATGCCGGGTTTGTAGTTGGTGAGGTGCTGGACTGCCATCCATGCCTGTCTGCTGTTGTTGCTGTCCAGGTGGTTGTCGATCCTCCTCCTGTAGTCCTCTTTGGCCTTCCTGATGCCTCTCTTCAGGTTGGCACGGGCTGTGCTGTAGAGAGCCCTGTCACCAGTTTTGAAGGCGGTGTTTCTCTTCCTCAGCAGCTGTTTCACCTCTCTGGCCATCCAGGGTTTTTGGTTGGGGTAGACCCAGATGCGTTTCTTCACTGTGACCATGTCTACACAGTTCTTGATGTAGCATAGTACAGTGTCTGTTAATACATCCAGGTCTTCGTCCTCAAAGATGTCCCAGTCAGTGCTGTCGAAACAGTCCTGCAGCTGTTGAGAAGCACTCTCTGGCCACGTTTTGATGGTCTTGATGGTGAGGGGGGTGGATATTCGGAGGGGGGTGTATGTGGGGATGAGTTGTAAAAAGATGTGGTCTGACTTGCCTAAGTGTGGTGCAGGTCTGGCCCTGTAGCCCAGCTTGACGTTAGTATAAACCTTGTCCAGAGTGTTGGCTCCTCTTGTAGCACACTTCACATGCTGGTGGAGTTTAGGGAGCACTGATTTTAAGTCCACATGATTAAAATCACCCGCGATAATATGTACCGCATCTGGATGTCAGTTCTGCTGCAGGCTAATGTTGCTATGCAATAGTTCTAGGGCCGAGCTAGCATTAGCATCCGGTGGAATGTAAACAACGGTTACCATCACCCCAGTGAACTCCCGGGGGAGGTAGAATGGCCGGCATTTCACAGTCAAATATTCCAAGTCGGGGGAGCAATGACTGGCTATCTTTGCTGTGTTGTTACACCAGTTGTTGTTGATGTACATACACAAGCCTCCTCCTTTGTTCTTACCGGAGTCACTGGTCCTGTCGAGGCGCCGTGTTGTGTAGCATGCTAGCTCGATAGCCGAGTCCAGGATTGATGAATGTAGCAATGTTTCGGTGAGGAGTAGAACACAGCAGTCTCTGGTAAAGTTATCTGAAGCCGCCTGGAGCCTCAGTTCGTCCATTTTGTTGTCGAGGGATCTCACATTAGCGAGGGAGAGGCTGGGGAGCGGTGGTTTGTGTGCCGCTCCCGTAGCCTAGCTAGCCTGCCGGCCCTGCATCCCCACTTCTGTTTACGGTCCCTGCGCCGCCTTCGCTTCCTTCTCGTTAGGATCGTGATCCATGACGAGCCGGCGTCCCTTGTTAAGAACTCCGGGATGTTGTATGAACGAGTGAACTCCGCTGAAATACTCCTCTCGCATGAAACTCCGATTTTTAACAGATCCTGTCGGCTGTAGGTGATGTTGGCTCGACAGGCTGTAGTCAAAACAAGCAGGACGTACATAACGAACAATAAAACAAAGAAAACAAAGCACTGAAGGTGAGAGCACCGAGCCGCTGCGTCTATGCGCGCCGCCATCTTCCCACATCTTCCCACATCTTCCCACAACTCCAACTCTGCCAGCATCCCTACCACCACCAGATCGAGCTCATGTGCAGTACCAGGACGTTTATCACGTTGCTGGTAAAAGGCGTGGTGAGAAGCGGAGATAAGTTATTTGAGCACTTTATTGCTATAAATGTGGAAATTTTGGACATAAATCATTCTGACACTCATCATCACGTTTAATATTGACAGGATAGATGTTGAGGAACCGGAGCTGGTGAACAGGCCCATTCAGCCTAAGCCTACTGCTGCGGCCAAGCCCATAGCGCCCAGAGTGTCACTCCTGGTGGTTCCTGCACAACCACAGGCTCCCTCGATGTGTCTTCACACTTCAGGCCTCATACCTGTAGCACCACCCCTTGCACAGCCATCCAACCCAATCATGCCTCGCAAATCCTCAAAGCCATGTGGGGCCTGCCAAGTACCTCAATGTGGTGGGCAGCATAAGAGATACACACCTACCAAGGACAAAGCCGAAGGAAGCAGCCAGAAAATCTTCCCCTTCTGCCCGGCAACAAAGAAATCAACCACTTCTGGTTTTGATGGTGTTGTCTATGACAGTTTTGAGCACTTTAAAAATGTGGTCGATGAGGAATTAAGGAAGAGGAAAGTCAATTAGAAAGTCAACATCTGTGAGCAGATGCAGATCCTCCCTCATACACAACACTACGCACACTATAGTAGCATTACATTGTATATATTGACTGTTCTTGTTTTGTTGGAATTGATTTGTTGTTTTTAACTGTTGTTTTGTTGCATCTGATATTGCTTTGTTTAAGCAGTTTGGGCTGCATTCTTGCTCTATAAATAAAGTTTATAATATTTATGATTGTTGTTATTTTAATAAAATATATTTTCTTGCATGATTACTTGAGAATAATGTGTCTTTTTTTTTTTTTTTTTTTAGATTGTGAGCAGAAAGACACAACTCTATGCAACTTGTTACTGCTATCATTAAAATTCTTTGTACACTTATTGGCTGCATACAGTTTTTGTATAAAATGCTACTGCAACTTTTCACTTTCCACCAATAGACTAGGTAGAATGTCAGAAATGGGCTTATTTCTATTCTAGAATGCGCCGCAAGGTGGCTGCAAATTGTAGTTGCTCTCACATAGTTTTAATAATTTTTTCGATTTCGATTTTTTCAACAGCCGTCATTTTTATCAATTTTTTTGAAGAGGTTTTTACGTCGGTTCAGAGGCTGTGCTGCACGGGAGAGTTTTCAGCATACTTTTGTCTCTTTTTGGCTGTCTCCGATACTTGTTATGATGTGTCTCCATGGCAACGCTGGACTTGTTTACAGTCGTGATCAACTGCTAAAACTCTCTAAAATGAGGATTGGCAGTGAATAACACGACAAATCCCGATGGAGTTGAGAAGAAAGAGAAGAGGATGCAGGGCAGGAGTGAAGCAGAGAGAAAAGCGGTGGAGATTTAAACTGTTTCTTCCAACTGTTGTAATGGGTAACGGCAGATCGCTAGCTAACAAAACGGACGAGCTTGAGATGCTAACCAGGTCCCAGAGAGAATACAGAGAATGTAGTCTCATGTGTTTCACCGAGGCGTGGCTGCATGAACACATCCCGGACTGTAACGTATCTGTTCGCGGCTTTAAGACGGTCCGTTCAGACCGCAGTAAGCAACTCAGCGGGAAGCTGAGGGGAGGTGGGATTGCAGTGCTGGTTAACCAGCGTTGGTGTCATCCTGGTCACGTCACCGTCAAGGAGAAGATCTGCACGAGGGACATTGAACTGTTAGCTGTGAGTTTCCGTCCTTATTATTTACCCAGAGAGTTTACCTGTGTTATTCTGGTAGCGGTTTATATTGTACCTGGTATCGCTCCAGACGCAGCCTGTGATGTCATCAGCTCCGTTATTGCAAGGCTGCAAACACAGTATCCAAACTCAGTTATGGCGATCTCTGGAGACTTCAACAATGTCTCCCTCTCTACAGCTTTACCATCATTCCAACAGTTTGTCAGCTGCTCCACCAGAGAAAATAAGACATTGGATTTATTTTGTGCAAATATTAAAAATGCATACAGCTGCTCTGCCCTGCCACCTTTAGGAAGATATGACCATAATCTGGTTTTTCTCACCTCCACCTACAAGCCCATCGTTCAGCAGCAACCAGTGATCATAAAAACTATCAAAACCTGGTCTAATGAAGCTGAAGATGCTCTGAAAGGTTGCTTTGAGGCTACGGACTGGAATGCCCTCTGTGAACCTCATGGAGACAACATCAACGCCATGACTGAGTGTGTGACAGATTACATAAACTTCTGTGTGGACAGCATCGTTCCAACAAGAACTGTGAGGTACTTCCCCAATAACAAACCCTGGATCCCCAGAGACCTGAAAAAGCTGTTGAACATCAAAAAGAAAGCCTTCAGGGATGGAGACAGGGAGTTATTGAAGACAACACAAAAACTAATTAAAGAACAAACCAGGAAGTGCAAGGAGGACTACAGGAAGAAGCTAGAAAGTCAGCTCCAGCAGAACAACGTGAGGGATGTGTGGTCTGGAATGAAGAAGATCACCAGCTTCAAGGCAAAGGGGGACCAGACTGATGGAGGTCTGGACAGAGATAATGAACTGAACAGGTTCTTCAATAGGTTCAGTTCCCCCCCTGCCTCCAGCCCAACAGACCACACCCCCTCGGTGAGCCCACAGCTTTCCTGTCACACCTCCACTCTGTCACCCTGCAGCTCAGTCATGGACCAGAAAACAGCGTCATCTTTCTCCACCTCTGAGACCTCCTCTGCCTCCCCCTCCACTCTGTCTGTCTCCTGCAATCAGGTCAAAAAACAACTTGAGAAACTGAACCAGAACAAGGCTGCAGGTCCAGACGGTGTCTGTCCCAGAGTTCTCAAGACCTGCTCATTGCAACTATGTCCAATTCTCCAGCACCTCTTCAACACCAGTCTGAGACAGAGAACAGTTCCTGTGCTGTGAAAAACATCCTGCCTTGTTCCAGTGCCTAAAAAACCACAACCAGCTGAATCTAATGACTACAGACCAGTTGCCCTGACATCTCACATCATGAAAGTCCTGGAGAGACTCTTACTGGCCCACCTCAACAAGCAGGTCGGCACCTTTCAGGACCCATTACAGTTTGTATATCGTAATGGGCTTGGGGTTGAAGACGCCATCATCTACCTGCTTCACAGAGCCCACTCTCATCTGGACCAATCAGGCAGCACTTTGAGGGTCATGTTCTGTGATTTCTCAAGTGCTTTTAATACAATTCAGCCTGCGTTGTTATGTGAGAAGCTCCATAAGTTCCAGGTGGATTCCTCCGCAACCTCCTGGATTTATGACTACCTCACAAACAGACCACAGTTTGTGAGACTGAAAGGTTGTGTGTCTGAGATAGAGGTCAGCAGCATTGGAGCATCACAAGGAACTGTTCTCTCACCATTTCTCTTCACGATCTACACCTCTGACTTCCAGTACAACTCTGAGTCCTGTCATCTGCAGAAATACTCTGATGACTCTGCAGTTGTTGGGTGTATCAGCAACGGACAAGAAGCAGAGTACAAAGAACTGATCTGTCAGTTTGTGAAATGGTGCGGTAACAATCATCTCATATTAAATACCAGCAAAACTAAGGAGATGATTGTTGACTTCAGGAGGAGCAACAATCAACACAGCAGTGTTTCCATCCTGGGAAAGGAGGTGGAGGTGGTGGAGGAATACAAGTATCTTGGAGTTCAGCTTGACAACAGACTAGAGTGGAAATGCAACACAGAATACATCTACAAGAAAGGTCAGAGCAGACTCTACTTTTTAAGAAAGTTGAGATCTTTTAAAGTCTGCACCAAGATGTTGCACATCTTCTATAGGTCTGTTGTTGAAAGTGCAATCAGCTTTGCAGCCATCTGCTGGGGCAGCAGCATCAGAACCAGAGACCTGAAGAGAATCAACAAACTGATCAGGAAAGCTGGATCTGTGCTGGGTGTAACTCTGGAGCCGCTGGAGCTGATTGTACAAAAAAGAATGCTGCACAAGCTGATGAAGATGATGGAGGACTCTTCACACCCTCTCCACGACACAGTGATCAAACAACAGAGTTTTTTCAGTGAGAGGCTTCTGCAGGTCTGTTGCAAGACGGAAAGATACAGAAGATCATTCCTGCCAGCAGCCATCAGCCTCCACAACAAGACTTAACCTGTTATTATATTATTATTATTATTTCTGTCTGTTGTTTATAAAAAAAAGAGAGAGAGAGCCCTTACTACATTGAATTTCCCTTTATAGGATAAATAAAGCATTTTTCATTTCATTTCATTTCATTTCATTTAACATTTTGGGGGTATTTAAAGTGGCTGTATCCAAATTTGCTACAGTATGTGCCAGGCTCAAAAAAATTAGTTTTAAGCCTCCTAATTACTACAATAACATAGGCCTAAAAACATAGGCATTGCAGTAATTAGGTGAACAGGATAGAATATTAAAGTATCACATATCTACATGAACCCTCTCTGGCTTGTTCCTTATGAACAATAAGTTGTTCTTTTAGATATTGGATGCAAATTCGCACATAATTAATGACGTCACACTTAATTTGGATGTGAATTTGAAAATTGTGATATGATTTTTTTTTGTTGTCTCAGGGCAGTGCTTCTCAATTATTTTCTGCTGCGCCCCCCCCAGGAAGAAGAAAACATTTCGCGCCCCCCCCATGGTGTCTCTTGAGGGTTTGTACAGTTCATATCTGCTGCTCTGTGCTGTGCGCGCAACATAATATAACTAATACTTCCTGCACACTGTGATAATGGGAGCGCCACTGCCCCCTACTGGAGTATATATGCAATTACACTTTATTCCAGTACGACAAAAAAAATATAAAAGAAATTCTTGTTCCCTGGGGTCACACACGCCCCCCCTGGCATTGCACCGCGCCCCCCCAAGGGGTCGCGCCCCACTATTTGAGAAGGACTGTCTCAGGGTAAGCAGTAATCTACAGAAGTTTCATGGTGATATATTGACATTTTTTTTTTTTTGCCCTGTTCAGCAGTAATGCATTGCCAGTGGAGTTGATATACTTATTTCTCTATATTGAGGCATTTCAGCAGATTTGAATTCAGCAATACTGAAGAGACTTAACCCCCAGATCTTGTATTTACCATGAGCTTTATTCTCCATTCATTAATACATCAATTATCATTAACCCTTGTGCGATGTTAGGGTCTTTTGGACCCATTTTCAATCTTTACTAAAATAAAAATCAAGTAATACTTTTTTCAACTTGAAACTCATTGTCCTTGGCTTATTTTATGTGAGGGGCATGGAGGATAACTTTTTTGGGGGGAGCTCCCACTCTTCACCCCCCCTTCACATTTACACACACTCAGGGTGTTTGGGTCCAAAGGACCCCAATGTAAAACAATAGGGCAGTAGTCTACTCTACAGCATTAGTGTGAACATTGGAATAGGACCATATAGATTGTTGCATACCTTTACTTGCCTTCCTTCTACCAGAGACTAGAATACCTGAACAGAGGGTAGAGTGGGGGATATATTTTTCCCAATCAAACTTGACCCAAGGGGGCGGGGCTTCGCTACCACGCCATTATGCAACAGGAATCCTACATCCCAGCCCCTGTGTGTGCTAGAGACATGATGCATGCACCAGGGGGTCAACAGGGACAGCACTGAGTGTACCTTACTGTCCCACAACCACCCTTGATCAAAGGGGGCGAGGCTTCGCTACCACGCCATTATGCAACAGGAATCCTACATCCCAGCCCCTGTGTGTGCTAGAGACATGAATCATGCACCAGGGGGTCAACAGGGACAGCCCTGAGTGTACCTTACTGTCCCACAACCACCCTTGATCAAAGGGGGTGGGGTTTCGCTACCACGCCACCCGCAACACAAATCCCACAATCAAGCCCCTGTGTGAAATCAATTCCATGCAATAAATATCAATAGTATTGAAGGCCTGCTTTCCTGTACTTATAAGCAAGTTGACTGCAGTATTGATCATAACTGTTTTACTGTGTGTGATATATTTATAGATAATATAGAAGAGGTCAAGGTACATGGTGCCTGATATGGTCTAATAATAGTATCAATAGTGGCATGGAGGTCAGACTCCACCCCCTTGGACCAATGTAGATTGGGGACTGGTCAGAAACCACCCACAAGCAACACCCTGGTGAAGACAGTGAGTTTTTGGCCCTCACAAGGGGTAAGTTGTGGGATGTGTCGCATGCATGATGGCAAAACTCCGCCCCCCAAGGTGACAGTCAGTACAGGGAAGGTCAGTGACAACAATGCACCAGTAACCCTCCAGTGAAGACAGCATGTCTCTAGCCCACACAGAGGCTGAGAAGTGGGATTCGTGGCGTGTGTGATGGCGAAACTCTGCCCCCAAAGGTCGAGGTCATCATAGGGAGGGTCAGTGATGTCAAGGCTACCCACCAGTAACCCACTAGTGAAAATAGCATGTCTCTAGCCCACACAGAGGCTGAGAAGTGGGATTTGTGGCGTGCGTGATGGCGAAACTCCGCCCCCAAAGGTCGAGGTCATCATAGGGAGGGTCAGTGATGTCAAGGCTACCCACCAGTAACCCACTAGTGAAAATAGCATGTCTCTAGCCCACACAGAGGTTGAGAAGTGGGATTTGTGGCGTGCGTGATGGCGAAACTCCGCCCCCAAAGGTCGAGGTCATCATAGGGAGGGTCAGTGATGTCACAGCTTCCCACCAGTATCCCTCCAGTGAAGACAGTGTGTCTCTAGTCCGCACAGAGGCTGAGAAGTGGGGCTGGTGGCGTTGAAAAAAGCGTTTCAAATAGGCTCCGCCCCCTCAGGTTGGAGAAACCTAGTGGTAGGTCAGTGACCTAAAGGACATCCTCAAGTTTCCTCCGGTGAAAACAGAATGTCTCTAGCCTGCACAGGGGCTGAGTTATGGTATGAAACCCCAAGGGGTCCAAAGGACCCCTTAACACCCCGAGAGTGCAGAAAATCCTAACACCACCCAAGGGTTAATACAAAATTTGCAAAGACTCCACACACGTCTGAATGACCCCTGAAGCACTTCTTCATCTTTGCCACAGCCTGGGATCGAACCAGCAACCTTCTGCTCCACAGCTTGGACCCCTCCACCCCCCATCCCTAGGAAAAGGATTACCCACACCCCAGGTTGAATATAGGGACTTGGGGGGGGGGGTCATGAGCCATTCCCAGTAAGTTTCCTAGCCAGGTACTAACAAGGCCTGAATCTGCTTAGCTGCTGAGATCGGACAGGATCAGGCGCTTCCAGAGTGGAGTGGCCATAAGGTGGTCGACAGCCTTACCAGAAAGCGTTTTGAACTTCCCCCCTCTGTGCACTTTCACCAGGAAAAGCTTCAAAAGCAGCATCAGACTGGCAGCATCAGACTCTGGGGGAAGCTGGAGAAAAAGCTTACAGCACCTGGTATTCTCAGGAAGTCTCTTAGCCAGGTACTAACCAGGCCCGACTCTGCTTAGACTGGACAGGATCAGGCGCTTCCAGAGTGGATCGGCCGTAAGCTGGTCGACAACCTTCCCAGAAAGCGTTTTGTACTTCCCCCCTCTGTGCGCTTTCACCAGGAAAAGCTTCAAAAGCAGCATCAGATTGGCAGCAGCATACTCTGGAGGAAGCTGGAGAAAAAGAATCGTACTCTTACTCTTTTTTTTTGGCCTTTATAGTCCCTCTTTCATTTTCTTGAGGGCTCCTTGTATCAAACGCACCTGACTGGTAGGCCTGATCATTCACAAGCTGCTCCTCATTTGCGTACCCGTTCATGTATATGTGATCTTCCACGTCTGTTTCAATGACAGGATTTCTCTAACCTCAGGGATGTTTTCTTTTCCTTCAAAAGACCTTATAAAACAACAATCAGAGTTAGAAAAGCCTGGCGGTCTGGCGATCACACAGCGTGTACATACAAATATGAATATGAACACTACAGTAACATACCTACAGTCATGGAAAAAATTATTAGACCACCCTTGTTTTCTTCAGTTTCTTGTTCATTTTAATGCCTGGTACAACTAAAGGTACATTTGTTTGGACAAACATAACGATAACCACAAAGATTGCTCATAAGAGTTTTATTTAAGAGCTGATATCTTACCATTTTCCATGGTTTTCTTGATTATAACCTAAATCACTTAAGTTTTTACATCAATAGGTATGGCGTTGTACTGCCAAAAACACTGCTTTTATGCATTCAGTGTTTTCTTTTCTGTCTGTTTTAGTCACATGATGACGTTTAGTGGTACCAGGTATTAAAATAAACAAGAAAGTGAAGAAAAATTGGTGGTCTAATAATTTTTTCCATGACTGTATATAATCTCTCTTTGTAGGAGATAACTGGCTTTCCCTCTTCTGTATAATACTCTGCTTCTTGTAAGCGGAGACTTCTTCGCAGCACGACTGGTAAAAGAAAAACATACAACTTTATAATCCATCATCCGTGACAGGTGATTATTCATGTTTTTAACTGCAGATCATTTTTCAGTAAATGTGATACAAACAATAGCCAAATAATTTTCTACACTCAAATTCCCCTGATTTTATACAAGTAAATGCAACATAAATTCATGAGGGGACACACAGAAGCACTAATTTGCATAATTACTGATATAACATTTGACAACCTGATTTTCTTTTTGTATATTATATTATGCATCAATACTCTGAGCTTGATAAACAACAATATGTTTCCATACAATATATTAAAAACACAGAAAATGTTACATTTTCCAAATTTAAAGTATGCAGCTGAAAAGTATAAAGTTTAAGATGAACTTGAACAAACAGGAATGAAGTTACAACTCTCCAGCTGGAAACTTACCAACTTACAAACTTGATGTTGACATTTTGATTTTTTTTTTATGTTGAACTCAATGTTTAAGTATTGGGTGAAATTATCAATGTGGATGATTTCGTATTGCTATTTGTTTGTAAAAGCTGGAATTATATGAACAGACTGGTTTTATTCCCTCACAACGGCCTGTGATGTCACAAAACACGGAATGTTTATTGACGGAATGTTCCAACAGTCATGTGCAACCTGGTTCTCTGCAGCATTTTGATGACAAATATGTCATCTCAAAAACTATTTGTATAATTCCAATTCACTGATATTTTAGGGCCTGAAAGCATTTAGTACAAGTCCAGTTCAATCCATTTGGTGCCAATAAACAAAATTTCAAGGTTGTGATTTTGACCACAAATATCTGCTCTCATTTTCATCATATACAAGCTTTAATGATATCTGCAGCACTGGTTTAGCATGCAGTCATGTTTCATATAAAATTCATTTCTAAATGATTCACTGATAGCTTTTTTTGTTTTGGTCCAGATCCGGCTCTCTACCTCATTTTGTCTTGTCTCAAATAACATGAAGATAATTATGCACTTGCAGTACTTTTTATTTTTATCGTATAGTTTATTTTATCAAAAACAGCTCCTGACTTCATGTCTCACAACACATCTTGATTTTCATGTGGCCTGAAGGTTGGTTTGTAAATCAGTCTGTGAACATAATCAACCACCCAACAAATCAATCATTCAAAACTGAAGAGATTTGATCATTTATAGTCATCGCTATAAATAACAATGAGATAACAAGAGAGCATCCTCTGTGCTAAAGTGAAAAACGCAATTGTTAGGATTTAGAATTAACCATGTAGATTTTAACTTGTTAACTGAAACTTAGCATGAAGGAATGCTGTGAGTTTCTCAGCTCAGGTTTACGACTTAATTACTGCAACATCTGCTCGACCCCCATCACCAGTTTGAAACTGCTGGAGCAACAGTTGTTGACTTACCAGGACTGTGTGACTGGACCATCTGGACCTCCTAGACAAAGGGCCATTAAACTTAGAGGAACTAAGGACACGCCTTCTCTGAATCCTTAAAAGATGAACAGAACTAACTTGAAGTGTGCATTTTGTTCATGGCACCATCTCGGTGATGTTGTGAGCAAGTGTACCATCAGCCGATTAAAATATTCTGCATGGCATAATAATTCTTTGTATACATGATTGTATTAAATTCTTGATTGATCTTTGCCTCTAGACTTGTCATTTAGGCACCAGATAAAAAGAACACGGAGAGAGAAACTTTCACAATCCAAATGGTTTAGTTCACTTTTATAGGAAATAATATGCCAATGAGTATGTATGTGCTGCATTAATACGAAGAGCAGTTAATAGATATTAAACTTCTGTAGAGACATATGGGGTCACATGATGGAACAGCAGGTGGAACAGGTGATGTGCTGGATGTGACCTGTGGCCTGTCATGGAGGATGCTGCACATGGGTGGTGCAGCGTTCAACAGTTTTGCAGTGGAGAGCACACCTTCTCCATCAATACCTGATATACTTATTAAAATTATATTATTATTCTTTAGGGTTTATTATTACAGATTATTTTAGCATTATTTATGCATTGGTCCTGCCATGTATAAACATACAAAAAAAACCAAAACAAAAACATTGAACCTTAAATGGAAGTAGTGATTAGGTACCTAGTATTGCCCATGATTTTTTTTCCTTTTGAAAAAAAACATTTAGCTATTCTATGAATTGAGTAAATTATTTAACTTCAAATTACGTTCCAAATAAATCATCCAAATCACCCATCAGTGAGTTCAGCATTAAAATGATCAAATCCTCATGTTTTTCAGACAAATTCAACATTAAAAAAAAAAAGAAGCCTCATCAACTTGTACACAAAGCTGGTTTTATTCAACTCACAATTAGACCCTCAGGTTTGTGGTCACACACAGAATTAAGCACCACCATCAGTGCCTGTACAGTGTAACATGCGGAAAATCATTTAGAGTGAAGGGAAGGAGGAAAAGGAGCATCAAGGAGAAGTACACAGAAACACTATCTTTTTAGAAATCTCTGAAATGCCTGGAGCTTTGCAAAGAAGAGATCGACTCATCAATGCTCTTTTGGTTTGATACAGCTGATGACACAGCTGACCATCTGTAGAGAAGAATGTGGAGCATGTTATTGGGATTAAAGGAACTGTGTTAGCTTGGTTTAAGTCATATTTAACGTATTCCATAAAGATTCCAGTTTGTACATGTGAACATGAAGTCTTCTCATACATCAGAGTCGGTCGTGGTGTTCCTCAGGGTTCTGTACTTGGACTGTTACTTTTCACTCTATGCATGCTTCTATTAGGTACTATTATCAGGCAGCATGGCATAAACTATGCAGATGATACTCAGCTTTACCTATCCATGAAGGCAGATGAGACCTGTAAACTTGATGGACTACAAACATGTATGGGGTGCCGAATGTAAAAACTTGATTACAGTTTTCAAACTGATATATTTTCAATATTAAGCTCATTTTCTTCACATTTAGCTCATTTTACACACATTTGAGACATACATTATTTAAAAATATGGTTATATGTGAACGAAAATGAAATGTTAAATCTAAATATTAAATCTAAATCTAAATATTAAAAGTTAAATCTAAATGTTAAATCTAAATGTTAAATCTATATCTAAATCTAAATCTTAAATCTTAATCTAAATGTTAAATGTTAAATCTAAATATTAAATCTAAATCTAAATGTTAAATGTTAAATCTAAATATTAAATCTAAATCTAAATGTTAAATCTAAATATTAAATCTAAATTGAAATGCTAAATCTAAATGTTAAATCTATATCTAAATGTTAAATCTAAATATTAAATCTAAATCTAAATGTTAAATCTAAATATAAATGTTAAATGTCAAATCTAAATATTAAATCTAAATCTAAATGTTAAATCTAAATCTAAATGTTAAATGTTAAATCTAAATATTAAATCTAAATCTAAATGTTAAATCTAAATCTAAATGTTAAATCTAAATCTAAATGTTCAATGCTAAATCTAAATCTAAATCTGTCGCCGAGTGTAAAATAAATATTTAGAGAATTTGCAAATGTCCCATGCCCCGTAAAGTCTCACAGCCGCACAACCACGCCCACACCACTGATCAGGATCAATGGGAAGAGGGCTTGAGGGAGAGTCGGGACTCAGACATGGCCGCCTCCCTGCCTGTGGAAGACATTGAATGCTAATATTAAAACTACTTAACTTACCGTTAATGATGGGGACGATACCGGCTGAACTACCCCTTGAAGTGCAGCCCACACACCCGCCAACACCGCCCGTTCGATGTCTTGTAGTAGATACTCTTCTCATATGCATGTGTCATTATTATTGCAATTAACATTCTTCTCTTTTGTGTCTCATATGCAAATATTCTTAGACTAATGTCTCTATGAAACTTAGCTCGGCTGTATTTATGAAACAGCATCAAATTTTGGACCCAACTGGAATGGACTGGTTTATGCATATGTTACAATGAACCGGACTGAATCGGAATATATATGTATTTTTTATTTAACTGAACTGTATTAACTGGATTCCATTCAAGTTAGTAAAATTTAATTGCTTCCTGTAGAAAGTGTCTTTCTGATGACTTTGGTCATCACTGAATTGAAACTGAACTGAAAAAACAGCAGTGCTTTTGGGATTGAGAGCAGTTATAATGGATTAAAGCTTGATTTATCTACCCAAATAGCTCCAACATCAAATGATTTGAAATAATATCCCAAATCACATTTGCCAAGACCATCACCAAGACATGTAAGCAAAAGATACAATTTCAGTGGCTAATTCCTTTAAATAATACTTACCAGGGCAGGTCAAACTAATCAGTTCTTTTCCCATTAAAATAATCTATTTATAATGTCAAATATTTCCCAGATAAAATAATAAAATAAAACAAAACAATAGCATGAATGACACCTGATGGGTGTACTACGAAGCGAGATTAGAGGGTTAGCAAGGTATGTTGAGTCTAAAGCCAGGATTTCCAGTACCACCAAGCTGGCTCTCTTTTAACCTGGCTAGATCACCATGGTAATTTACTCTGCAAACTTAACCTGGTCCGGAGCAGGTTATGTGCAGAGTTTAGGCTCAAATCAGCTATAAAAAGCACCACCCTTTCACTTACGACCTCTTTCAGAGATGGCATCACCTTTTTAGAGAAATCCCGTTGACCTGAGCGCCAGGATTGTGCGAGGATCTCTATGGAGGGAGAGAGTATTCAGAGACTGGACTGATCCTCTGGCTTTCCATGATGATATTCTCTATGAACGCTATAGATTTCCAGCTGAGGGAATACGTTACATTTGTAATCTGCTAGAACCATATATTGGCAGCGCCACCAAACGCAGCCGTGTGCTCACAGTAGCGCAAACGGTGTGCGTTTCTTTGCGTTTCTTTGCCACGGGAACCTACATGCATTCAGTTGGTGATGCAGAAAATCTGAGCCAAAATACTGGATGCCGCTATTCACAAGGTTGTACTTGCTCTTACTAAACTGCTGAATATGTTTGTAGTATTCCCTGGCCATCTGCCCAAGCTTCAAATAAAAGAAGCGTTTTACAAAATTGCAGGTTACATCAATTAATTGCTGGGGCAGCAGCATCTCAGTGGTGGAGAGAAAGAGACTGAATAAGATCATTAAGAAGGCCAGCTCCGTCCTGGGATACCCCCTCGACCCGGTGGAAGTGGTGGGAGAGAGGAGAATGAGGACTAAGCTGTCTTCTCTGATGGACAGTGTCTCCCATCCACTGAAGGACACCCTCACAGCACTGGAGAGCTCCTTCAGCGACAGACTCCTTCACCCCAGGTGTGTGAAGGAGAGATATCGCAGGTCCTTCCTCCCTGCTGCTGTGAGAATGTACAATCAGCACCGCTCTCAGCAACCCCCCTCCTAATAGACAATGTGACGCATTACTATTGTGTGCAATATACATACATATTCATTGACATGTGCAATATACATATATACTCACTGACGCGCAATAACTTCTCAGGTGTAGTAATCACTACCAACATATCCTTGTAAATAAAGTCAGAGTTATTATTATTTATTATTTATTATATATTCTCTATTGTAGTTATTGTTTGTTTGTTTTTATTGTTGTTTTATCCTATTTTATTGTTGTCCTTTTCTCTTCTTATTGCTATTCTCACTGCTGCTGTAACATTGTAAATTTCCCATTGTGGGACAAATAAAGGAATATCTTATCTTATCTTATCTTATCTTATCTTATCTTATCTTATCTTATCTTAATAGTCCATTATATTGATAATCAGTGTGACGTGGAATTTCATGTGAAATGTTTTAATATAATTCATTCATAAGATTCCCCAGGGTGATAGGGTACCTATTAAAGTGGCCGGTGAGTGTATATTGGTATCACAGATAATATTAAATCTTAAATTAATTTCACATAGATTTAGCAAAAAACTAAAGTGATTTTCATTTATCATTCATAATGGGACAGTCAGACCTACATAATGTTTAAATCTGCTGCACTAAGTTTAAAGTTTAAGCGCTCTAAAAGAGGGAGGGAGATTAATTAAGGTGCATTAAGTGGTGAAATAAATATAACTTATGAATTTACACGATCTGCAATTTTTTGCCAGCACTCCTCTCTGGCTTTATTCGCACCTACAGTGTTGCTTTTGGCCGTAAAGATTTCTTTGAAATCCTCATAGCCCTGCATTATTAAAACCTGCTCCTCCTGACTGAAATATATGGACCGCGATCTATCCATTTGATTCGGAAGAGGGATCAAATGACGCATCAAACGCCCCCTTTTATGTCAACGCGCACAGAGCAGAAAGCAGAAAGCCGCAATTAACAAAGATAGTTGATAACCACCGTCGTGGTACCAGTTATCTCTGATGGCAAGTTTCAGGTTTGTTAAGCCAGCTCACCCAAAGAAAGCCTGGCTGTGTCGAACTTGCTTCGTAGTACACCCCTCTGCCACTGAGAATTTATTTATTTATCTTTTATTTTTTTGGATGACTGGAGCAAGACTGCATGCACAATAGGAGGTAGGTGTGAGAAACACCAGAGATGCAACTACAGTACCACCAGGGGGAGACAAAACCCTTGCTAAGTGAAGGAAACTTTCAAATGAGGACAGGAGGTTGTAGGGATGGAAGCCATGCCAAATAAGAAAAACTGCACAGGAACTAAATTTGTGTGTGTTGACAGAGAGGAAACAAACCAAGATATTGTATAACAGAGGAAAAGACAGGGAGTTAATCCTGAGGAAGAGTAGAAAAGACTTACTTGATTTCTATACTGCTGAGAGTATATCTCAAAAGTTGATTAAAAAAAGAGGGAATTTAAAAATGAAAGATACAAACACATATACACAACAAACAAACAAACAAATAAATAAAATATATAAAAGAAGCTGTTAGCTGAAGATGACTGCATGGTGCTGCAGAGCTGTAGTCATGAGGGAAAACTGAAATATACATGACTTGCTGGTGTTAATTAGAAAGCAAATGAATAGGCAGTGAATATTATGTTTTCTGTTTCATTTTGAGATGGAGATATGAGCTGAAGGATAATGATTATGACAATCGACATACAAAAATACTTTTGTAATCAGTGCTGTGCCACTTCCATTTAAGTTGTGACCCGGCTCAAATTTAAATTCAAAAATACTTTATTAATCCCCCAAGGAGGAAATTCAAGTTTCAGTACACCAGGAAAAATCTGGTGTACAAGGGGAGCTGCTAGTGTCCAGCGCTCCTTTTCATGCCAGGTCCCGTGGTCCGAGTGTTAACTCCAGGTAACAGCCGTTAGCAGCCATTAAAACAGTTAACAGTCAATAGAACCAGTATATCTCCATAATGATGACAAGTGAGATATCTCCAGGTCAGAGAAGGAAACACCGATGAACCAGACCGTCTCCCCTGGGAAGACTGAGCTCCATTCAGTCCGGCGAGCTACGGAGCCGACCGTCCCAGAGCCCGGTTCATCATGCGGACAGGACCAGGCCGCCCCCTGCAGACAGTATGTCGACATCCGACCGCAGATCACCACAAACCGGGCACAAACTGGAGTCCCCGGAGCAACATTTCTTCCTCCACCCCACAATCAAACTGAGTTTTATGAAATTATCAAAAGGCATTTGACATGCACGTGAAAAAGTAAATCTTATTTTTTTTAACATGTAACATTACTTTGTCTAGCAATAGCAAATAAATATTTCAACCATCATGCCAAGAGAGACAAAAACATCAAAATGCAAACCCAATACATAATATGCAATCATTCACAACACGATAAGAGAATATCAAAACAGCAACCCATCACCATGTGGAAAAAATACACTTGCCAACTGACATATCACAGGAGGACTATGCGACGGTTGTTATAGCTGAGGGCGAACGCATCAATGATCTTGTCGGCGTTCAGGGCTCGTGCCTTTTTAATATTGATAGCCAATAGTGCAAGGTTACTGCTACGAGCATCTCTGCTACTGCTCCTCAGATAAGTTTTTAAACGGCGGAGACAAGAGAACAATCTCTCACAGGAAGCAGATGTAACAGGGAGCGTCAGGGATATACAGAGGAGTTTAAATAAGTCCATGAACGCATCCTTGTATGGTGCCATGAGTGTTAAAAGTTCCAAAGTGGTGTTAACAGAGTGTCCCTGTTGTGATTTTCTTTTGAGAAGACGTCGGACTTGATGCAATTCTGCATTTAAGTTGATGCTGTTAGGATTTAGAATTATTTTCAGTAAGAACTTTAAACGTTAAAGCTAAACTTTACAGCCTGTAGGCTGGCTGTCTATATGATGGACCTGACAACTGGGATCTCATGACCTCTTGACCTGCTCTCTTCCAAGGACGAGCATGGTAATAAATTTAGTTACACCCCCATTTCCTGGAGTAAACATAACCATATTAGTCTGGGTTGTGAGTCTGGACCATCTGGATTTCTGTAGACAAAGGACCATTAAACTCAGAGGAACTAAGGACACGCCTTCTCTGGATCTTTAAAAGATGAACACAACTAACTTGGAGTGTGCATTTGTCCATGGCAGCATCTCGGTGATGTTGTGAACAAGTGTACCATCGGCCGATTAAAATATTCTGCATGGCATAATAATTCTTTGTATTCATGTTTGTATTAAATTCTTGATTGCTTCTAGACTTGTCATTTAGGCACCAGATAAAAAGAACACGGAGACAGATTTTACAATTTGGTGACCCCGACGTCGGATCTGGCCGTCTTTAAAGTCTCTGATTGTGAGATTTTATGACAGAACGCTGGGAGAGATCCGGTCAGAAGTCCGATTCTGGCCAGCAAAGGGTGAGAAAAACTCTGCAAATTTATTATTGAGTATTAATTGGTTCTCTGACAGGATCTTCCTCATGTTCGTAAATTTATGATTGACTTAGGTAACAAATATAGTTTGATAAATTTTGTATTACGTTTGTGTAATTTTTGGGACATGCACAATATTTAAATACCAGCTCTGTGAGCTGAAGAGCGCTAAAATCCAGTAGGGGACTGGTCGGGTCGGGGGACCTTAGAGTACTGTGATAAAGAGGGGGTGCACTAGTGGGATCAGTCGGGGACTGATTGAGAGAACGGCCGAGGATTGTTAGAGAAATCCAGCCGGGAGACTGGTCAGCTGAGAATCCAGTGGGACTGGTTGGGTATGGGACCTGTAAAATCAGTCGGGGACTGATTAAGAAGGAATTAGTTAAGGAAACAGTACTGATTGATCAAGGTGGTACCGAAGAGTTATGGAAAATTTGAATGTGTGGGTGGCTTTTTCATCCGATTTGATACATTAAACTGCGGGGCTGCAGTGTACGCTACATGGTGGGCGAAATTCCTGCATTTGTCCCAGATAATCGGATGAAGTTCTGTCGGGTTTTTTTTGGGTTGGATAGGAACGGGTCTTATTTTCATTTAGGGTGATGTATTCAAAGCTGTTGAAGAAAGACCAGAAAAAGGCTGGGTTACCCTTAATGGTTAAGCGTACAAAATTTCTTCTTAACCAAGTCTTTTATCTGGGATATTATTCACAGCTGGATATATTGCGTGTATAATTTTGCTGTATATGTTTTATGTTTGTTCGTGTGTGTTGTTAGTTTGTGCCTGTTCTATGTTTGTACATGTAAATTGTTCGTGTGTCACATCTGTTCAGAATTTGTACCCAGTTTTCTGGGATTGTCCTGTATGTGAATTTCATACAATGATTGGCATAAATTCTGAGATTAACCATAAGAAAGTTAAAGAGGAGTTTGAGAGAAAAGGAGGAATGCAGAGAGGTGGGGCCCGATCTTGCACCTCCCATTACCCAATACCCAAAACCCATTACCTGCAAATCACAGATTTAGGAGCCGAAATGCAATCTTCCACCTCCCAATACCCAAAACCCATTTTGCCGTCTCCCTTAAGCACATTGTGGGCGCGGCAATGGGCGTGTCACTAGCGCTTTCCACGAATTCGGTATCTTGCGGTACCTGTACTTCGCAGATTTTGGGTATTGGGTAATGGGTGGTGTGACCACCCATTACCCAATACCCAAAATCTGCGAGACACCAGTACCGCAAGATACCGAGTTTGTGGAAAGCGCAACTGGCATGTCGGCGCGTAAAAGAGCGCGTCCAAATCCTGTCATTGCGCGTCCACCCAGTCACATGTGGACTGCACAACCGGCTCTACCTCTCGATTATGCATCACTGTATTACTTTCATACATTATTCTCTTAAGGGCAGATGATGTCTGTACAGCTGTGACATGATCTCATTCAGATGTTTGCTGTGGAGGAAACGAGGAGATCACAGAACTCTGTTGTGAAAAAAGCACCGCTCCCAGCAACTATGCGTCTTGGCGCAGCTGTGCGTCTTTGCGCAGGGGATATGTTCAAGATAACTCAAAAAGTTATGGATGGATTTTGATGATATTTTCAGGAGTTGTCAGAAATATGAAAAGGAAGAACTGATTTTATTTTGGGTGTGATCCGGAAGAAATCCTGGATTCTGGATCACTTTCAAATTTTCGATAACATTGCGCTGTTTAGTTGTTTCTTGAACCCTAAAGCAACCACAACTGCTGTGCTTGGCGGAGGTCTGCGCTCTCCGATTGCTTTTCTAGTTAATAAATGCTTTCCTGGAAGCTCACCGGCTCTATTTTCTGAGCAGTTTGTTGGAACTTCTTGGAGTACAAAAGAAATGATTAAATCATTTGCTCCACATTAGTTAAAGCTAGTTATGTATATATCAGTGCAGAGGAGGAGGAGGAAAAAAGAGGAGGAAGCTCTACAGCACAGTCCCAGACCAGCTGTCCATGAGAGCTGCTCTGATCTGGGTGAAAAGACGTTCCATGGCAGTTTGCAGGTACTGCAACCTGCTCTTAAAGGTAATGGCTACTGACGCACTGATTGGTTAAACAGGTGGAACGCCCTAACCACTCCCATGCATAATGTGTGCATGACATCGTGGATTTCGCAGGTGAGATCGTGGGTTTGGGAGGTGGAAGATTGATTGCGTTCTTCGTGGGGGAACGCCCCTCCCAATACCTTTTATCCCTTAATAGCAGGTTTTGGAGGTTTGGCGCAAGATCGGGCCCGTGGTTTACGACCCTTGAGGAGCCTGTGAATAGGGAGGGGCAGTAAGGGTGCTGTGGAGAGTTTACAGCAGCGGGGGACATGCTTCAGCCCCCCCTCTTCCCTCTAGTGAGACAGATAAGTGCTCCTTTGTCCTGCAGTTGTTAAAGGGGGGTTAAGAAGGTGGAAAATGTTTATTTAATTGTAGCAAGGTTTACAGGTGGTTATAATTGAGAATGATGAAGTACGTATCACATGAGCATAATAATACCTAAGGTTTTGAAGAATTACAGATACATAGCATTACTGGAAAAGGAAAATAAAACATTTTTCTCATTCTGCACACCCTCCTTGGGCTTTCTTCCTCAGCCCCCTCCCTTTTCTTTTCTTTTCTCTCATGTGTTCCTCTTCATTCTTTTTTGAGCTCTTTGAAGACCATGGTCCTTTTTTTTTAAATTTAATTTTATTCTATTTTATTTTTGGTGTGTGTGTGTGTGATGGCCTACAAATACGAAAATGACAATACTGGATATGACCCACGTTATATTCTGGTTGCTGACAGGACTAACTGTAAACTGACATAAGGTCCGGAACTGACAGAAAATGGACCTCTTTACCTGACAAAAGGACAAAAAATATGACTATACCCAATGAATTATGTCTGTGGAGCCAGATGGTTCCTCAGGCCAGGAATTATTATGAGGTATTATTGAATTGCTTTAACTTGGTATTATGATAATATTATGTGATATAGTATATAGATCATGATATAATGATAAAGTATACCAGAAGGTTGGTGTACTGAAATCAATATGTGGGAGGATTTTGTTATATGAGAGTTTTGATACGATGTTTGATGTTATAAATGCTGATGTCAGAACTAACACTTTACTTTATAGCTAGCTTTGATGAAGTTCCTACTCTGTTTGACATGTTTTTGCATGTTAATTCTGTGTTTCTTTCATTCTGTGGGATTTGATGTGATGGGTTTAATGTTATGCAGAGTCTCTCACTCATATTGGTTTTATAGGAATATATTAGGAGTCTCTAATTGATAAATTGGCTAGTCAGAAGACCTCAGTCTATTTTAATTATACATATTTATTCGATACGGTGAATATAAAGGTGGATTGTATTGCTTATTATAAATGATACTTAAATGATTTGATAAGGGAAGTTATGGTTATTCTTGTGAACGATTGTTAGCAGTTTAATTTTTTTGGGGGTTTGTCTTAATGCTGTTGGGACATTTTGTGGAGTTAGTCAAATTAGTGATTTTTGTTTTGGGATTTATTTCCTGTGAAGGATGGAGTTCTGTCTTTCTCAGAGTTATTGGGTTTTAAACTTTTTGTTTTTTCTGCTGTAGGTAGTTAAACATTACAAGTCCTCTAATTTAGTGGCCGCATTCAGTTTACTCTTAGTGCTGTAAAGTGGTGGACAGGTTTGCGACTTAGAGTGGCTGTTATTAGGGGGATGGCTTGTTCAAGGATCAGTTCCTGCTTCCTTTTTATGGCTCATTTGGTCTCTGTGGATCTGGATTTTATGGTGACCCCTACACACATTTCCTCTAAAGACGAATCTTCAACGCATTGGTCAAGACAAGACTTCAACTCTGCTGCTGCTTGATCTCCAAAAGACATTGAAAGCGAGGTGGGCTCTCGGGAAAAGACACAGACATTTGTTCAAAGAAACCTTTATGGCTGGTGGACTCTGATACAAAGACACTGCTGAGGAAACTGACGCTGAAGGGGAAGCTGTGACATCTGGCACTTCATAGTTGACTGGTGCTGCTCTGATGGATGGGTTGGAGCTGGGCTCTGTGACGTTTGTTTGTCTCCTGATAATGGTTCTTCTGGATTGTGTCTCTCTCTCATCCTTAATCTGATGATTCAATTGTTTTTTTGTTTTTTTTTTAATTAGAACGTTCTGAGGTATCACTTCCTGATGACAGTGTTTGGCATTTTGTCTTTTCTTTCTTTTTTTAAAGAGTGGAGAAAGAAGGAAATAAGAAAAATATGATAAAGTGAAATAAGTGATAAAAGAGGGAAGAAAGAATTTACCATTCTAAATTTATATTCACCGTAATGAATTTATCAACAAGGATACCACTTGATTGATTAGTTATTATTTTAATATGTTTTTTTTTTATCTTTTTCTAACATTTATACTGCATGTTTCTGCACAAGGTTTTTGAATTTAACACTATAACAGTATGGACAGTTTTCTAATAATCGTGGACTAAATATTGGAAGGTGAGCCGACATATTTAGATCCACTTATTAACTAGTGCAGGAAATTTACTGGTCCATAACATCTCTCCTGAGTCTGCTGTAACCCCTTTTAAACTAACATTTGGTGATAGGTGTTATTGCGCAACCCTTGTATTGTGCTTTCTGATACAGGCTGTGGTGTTTTACGACCAGAGTGGATGATCTGAGTGGACGTTCCTGGCTGAGTTCTAGGCTGATGGAGTGGAACCACTCCTTTTGACGTGCTTATGTCAACTCAGGAGAATGGAGGATTCAAACAGTTTCTTCAAAATTTTCTTCACATCATCTTTAATCCATTGGAGGTCACTTCTCACTTCATCTGAGTTGTCACACTGGCCTGTCTTCTGCGGACATCTGGATTTCATCCTCTGCGACAGATGAACTCAATATAATCGATTATAATATGGATGTTCACTTTATTCATATTTTTACAATTTACAGTTCTTATAGAGTTCATGAGTGTATGTCGGAATTATGAAATATTACAAAATGTGTTAACATGTTTTTGGGTGGTCAGGAGGCTTTAGTAAATTTGTATGGTTTGTTTTCACATAAAAAGGTTTTTTTTTATATGAAAAGGGGACATAGAAATCATTTTATACATATAGAATACTGGATATTTGCAACAGTTGATTTAGAAAACATGAATAAATCATGTTTTGAGTGGAGATTTGTTAGGATTTAGAATTATTTTCAGTAAGAACTTTAAACGATAAAGCTAAACTTTACAGCCTGTAGGCTGGCTGTCTATATGATGGACCTGACAACTGGGATCTCATGACCTCTTGACCTGCTCTCTTCCAAGGACGAGCATGGTAATAAATTTAGTTACACCCCCATTTCCTGGAGTAAACATAACCATATTAGTCTGGGTTGTGAGACTGGACCATCTGGATTTCTGTAGACAAAGGACCATTAAACTCAGAGGAACTAAGGACACGCCTTCTCTGGATCTTTAAAAGATGAACACAACTAACTTGGAGCGTGCATTTGTCCATGGCAGCATCTCGGTGATGTTGTGAACAAGTGTCGGCCGATTAAAATATTCTGCATGGCATAATAATTCTTTGTATTCATGTTTGTATTAAATTCTTGATTGACCTTTTGCTTCTAGGCTTGTCATTTAGGCACCAGATAAAAAGAACACAGAGACAGATTTTACAATGACATAGTTCTGCGCCATAGTCAATAAGCACCGCTGATCTAAAAAAGATTTGTGCTTTGGGTTTAGAGCTGAGACCCCTGACAGCACATCGCTCGCATCTGTGGAGAAGCGTTTCCTCAGTTTAAAAAAAAAGTTTGTGCGTAAGTCAGCTGATGCACTTCCACGGTTTATGGGGGCCTCAACTAGCTGGATTGTTGTTGATCGCTTCTCCTGTATGGTAGCTGGCTCTGCAGTGCTATGCCAGCCTTTTCGCACAGATGTTTTGCCTTGTCTTTTATGTCATCCCACGCCTTTTCTGACCATTTTTCCAGTAGCGTTGCAATGACTGACTGAACCAGATCACTCGCAGATGAGATATCAAAGTTTGGTGACTGTAACTGGTCTGAGGCAAACTTGGTCACCCGGAACACATCTTCAAATAAAGTCAGGTTTAAAACAAACTGTTCATCTATTAGCCCATACAGAGCCCGGTCCTCAGCCTTTCTTTTCGCATTTGTCTGGCCTATGACATCTTTAAGTGTGGCCTGGATTGCTGGGAGAGTCTTTTTAATAGCACACAAAGCAGAGTACTGACAAGCCCATCTTGTTTCTGATAGTTTTTTCAACTCAACATGCTGCCCTGATGGTTTGAGTTCTTTCTGTTTTTTTAAGAACATGTCATGGACCACTGAACCAGAAAAAAAATTGTACAACATTTGCACTATGTCAAAAAACTCAGCTGCAGGTTGCACATTTGTCACGCAATCAACCGGGACCAGATTTAACCGGTGTGCGTGGCAATGAACATAAAGAGCTTGCGGTACCTCTTTTCTGAACTTTTCTTGCACCCTGTTATTACACCCCGCCATTACAGATGCTCCATCGTCGCACTGACCGATGCATCTATTTACATCAATGTTGCATTGGCTAAGTGTCATTTTAATACTTGCCAGGAGAGAGTTTGCATCCAACCCGTCTGTGGGGGTAAAATGAAGAAACTCTTCAAGCATAGTTTCATTGTGCAGATAGCGAACAACTACAGATATTGGCTCTTTCTTGCATGGTGGGTATATTTTGCGTTTGATGGGTTTTGTGACATCTTATTTGCAACCCTTTTGTCAAACATAGCGATAACATTGAGAAGCTCAATAAAACTGCCTTTGTTGTGGGCCTGATCACTCTGCTACCTCTGTTTAAACTCACACCATGCCTGCATTGAATATTTAGCACTTACCATATGGGCTTTGAAAGATTCCTGTGCTTTACGCCAATTTTGGAAACCAGACACAGTAAAAGCAGGCTCGGAACAAAATCCACTAGCTGCCTGGACAAAGTGCCGGCAAGAAAAACAGAAAGCTTCGTCCTTAGTAACTGAATACTCGAGCCATCCATATTCATACCATGCACGATAAAAACTCCTTCGCTGAGTACAGAATGTCTGTTATGGGAATTTGCGCACACGGCGTTGCGGTTCTTCATCCGGATGGCTGAGATCATGCAGTCCACAAGCCGTGCTCGGTGCATTGTCAGCATCAGCAGATGTTAGCTCCCCGGCCCTAGGCATTAGCTCACCGCGCACAGGACTGGGACACATTTACAAAGCGCATGAGATAAAATGTCATAAAGATATTTTATTTACTGATTTTGTTATTGGATTTCATGGGGGTGCTACGGGGGTGCTATGCCACCACGAGGGGGAGCTGAAGCACCGGCAAGCCCCTCCTTGGCGCCGCCTATGGCTGGGACCACAGTCACCAAGAAAACTATTGGTAATACACTGAGACGCAATGGTTTAAAATCCTGCAGTGGTCCAAGGTCCCTCTGCTCAAGAAGGCTCAGGTCCAGGCCCGACTCAGGTTTGCCAACGAACATATTAATGACTCAGAAAGAGACTGGGAGAAGGTGCTGTTGTCAGGTGAGACTAAAATTGAGCTCTTTGGCCTCAACTCAACTGGACATGTTTAGAGGAAGAGAAATGCTGAATATGACCCCAAAAACACCATCCCTACTGTCAAGCATGGCGGTGGAAGCCTTATGCTTTGGGGGTGTTTCTTTTCTAAGAGGACAGGTGGACTTCACCGCATCGATAGGAAGATGAACAGGGCCATGTACCGCAGAATCTTGGGTGACAACCTCCTTGCCTCCACAAGGACATTGAAAATGGGTGGTGGATGGGTCTTCCAGCATGACAACGACCCAAAACATACAGCCAAGGAAACAAAGGAGTGGCTCCATAAGAAGCACATCAAGGTCATGGAATGGCCTAGCCAGTCTCCTGACCTTAATCCTATTAAACATCTATGGAGAGAGCTGAAGCTGAGAGTTTCTAAGCGCAAGCCTCAAAACCTTCAGGATTTGGAGATGATCTGCAGAGAGGAGTGGACGAAAATGACTCCTGATGTGTTTAAACCTAGTAAGCAACTACAAGAAACGTCTGACAGCTGTGCTGCCAACAAGAGTTTTGCCACCAAGTATTAGATCATGTTTTGCTAGGGGATCAAATACTTATTTCCCTCAATGACTTGCAAATTGATTTTAATTTTTCATTTCATGTGATTTTCTCAAAAAAATTTTTTTAATATTCTTTCTATTTGGTCATTCCACCTCAATTCAACAGGACCTTCCCGCATGACCATCTCTGATTTGCTTGATATTTTTTTCTTATGAACTTTGACTATAATGTAGTAACTTTGTGCAATATTAGCCTGGTACTATCAATAATTTCGGATTTATGAAATTTTGAAAAAGTATCCGTATGGCAATTTTCGTGACATTCCTAACGCTTTTAAAATTATTACCATTTTTGAGGGGCTGTATCTTCAAACCGTACAAGCTAGAGAGCTGATTTTTTTTTTATGCTGTTAGTCCTGTATGTGCACTCTGTATGGGGTCAGTTTCAGGTGTCTATTCATTGCTGTTTGTTTTAAAATAAATTTCAAACATCCAAAATAAATTATACTCGCTTTGTGCAGTTCACATTTCAAGTCCCCATTTGGACCCTTTGTAATAGTAGCTGAGACTTACTTTTTTTTGTTGAACAATCTCCTTCTCTTATAGAATAAAAATACATAAAGAATTTGCAGAAACAATTGTATTTTAGTTCTCATATGACCCAGCAAAAAACGAATTTCGCATTTTATTGTCGATATTCAATTGGCAATTGACAAAATATGACAAGATGTACCAAAAACTAAATATACTACCAGAAAGGTAATGACAATATCTGTTTATATACGAAGTTTCAAGTTGGTACTAAGTCTCTAAGTTACCTAGAAAAAATTCTTGTGGCCGTACAGGCACTTTTTCAAAAATGTATAAATCCGAAATTATTGATAGTACCAGGCTAATATTGCAAAAAGTTACTACATTATAGTCAAAGTTCATAAGAAAAAAATATCAAGCAAATCATAGATGGTCATGCGGGAATTTTTTTTCTAATCTGCTGAATTGAGGTGGAATGACCCTATAACTGTTAAAATAAAGCTGGCATAGAAGTCTGAGACTGTTCATTTATTTCTTAGTATGACAACTGTCAAAATCAGCAGGGGATCAAATACTTATTTCCTCCACTGTAATTGGGACGATCTGAGGTATCATTTCCTAATAAAGGTGTTTGGCATTTTTTTTCTTTTCTTTCTTTTTTTAAAAGAGAGGAGAAAGAGGGAGATAAGGAAAATATGAATGCATTAAAGAAGGACAGAGAAAGTACGTGAAGACATTTATATATTTGAAGGACATGAGAGGAAGAGACTAGGATGGAGGTGATAAAGTGAAACATAATAAAGGAAAGATAATTGTAAGTGAGTGAAAAGGCTTTTGTAGGTGATAAAAGAGGGAAGAAGTGAATTATTCTAAACTTTATATTCACCGCACTGAATTTATAATAAGGTTACCACTTTATTAATTAGTTTATTTTCAACGTTTTCTATCTTTCTAACACACATATTGCATGTTTCTGCACAAAGCTTGTTAAATTAATATCATAACAGCATGCACAGTTTTCTAATGGTTGTAGATTACAGATATTGGAAGGTGAGCCGATATTTGGATCCACTTATTGATTATTGCAGGATAATTTTCTAATCCATAACATCTTTCCTGAGTCTGTTGTAACCCCCTCAACTAACGGTGTTATATAGGTGATATTGTACGACCTCTCTATTGTGCTTTCTGTGACAGGTTGTGGAGTTTTCAGAGTCCCGTCTTTATGGTGCCATTAAAAGACCTGTGACAGATATCCGTGGATGTTTTGTGTTCTGAGTGGAAGTTCCTACAATTCTAGGCTGATGGAGCGTGACCACCTTTTGATCATGCTCATGTCAACTTCAGGATAACGGAGGATTCAAACAATTTCTTCAAATTTCTTCACATCATTTTTAATCCATTGGAGGTCAATTTCTCACTTCATCTGAATTGTCAGACTGGCCTGTCCTCTGCGGACATCTGGATTTCCTCCTCTGCAACTGGGATGAACTCAATATTATTAATTACATTATGAATGTTCACATTATTCATACTTTACAATTTACAGTTCTTGAGTGTTTGATTGTTATATGACACATTTCAAAATGAGTTTACATGTTTTTTGGGTTGTTGGGAGGTCCTAGGGCCAATTCCAATTCCTCTCTTAACCCTCAATCTCAACCCTCGCCCTTAACCCTCAATTTTTGGCCCTCAATCTTAACCCTCGAAAGTAAGTGTCAGGGTTATCTTGTGACTTAGAAATGGGACACCCCTCGAGTGCAGTTACGTCTTCAGACTGAAATGTATCAGAGCCCGTGTTGTCTCTGTATTTCCTGAAATTACACAGGGGTAACATTGAAAAGAGCGCTGTATATTCTCTAAATAATATTAGCAAATAACACAATAGAGGATACATTATTCAGTCCATCGTCGCTACACAACAAGGTATACAAGTAACGTGAAGCCGCCTGGGACCACCGACGGGACCCGTACCGCTGACGGGACCGGGACCGCTGACGGGACCGTTACGGCGGAACGGGACCACCGACGAGTACAAGTAACGTGAAGCCGACCTGGACCGCTGACGGGACCGGGACCGCTGACGGGACCGAGACCGCCACGGACGGTGGACCGGTCCCGTCGGCAGTCCAGGTCGGCTTCACGTTACTTTGTTGTGTAGCGACGGAGGACTGATTAATGTACCGGGACCACCGACGAGTACAACGTGAAGCCGACGGGACCGCCGGTCCGGCAGCAAACATCGTAAAGTAAAAAAATAAATGTTACCCAACAACGATGTTAATCCATGAAAAAAATCTCAAACAAACACAATAAAATGGTTTCGTAACATTTATATCTTTAAGATATACGAAGATACTTACGTTTGTAGCTAGCTTCTGGATAGCCCTTACTTCCAAGGGTGGTGTCGGAAAATCTCAATTTTGAGGGCGATACAGCCCTCAAACTCGTCCCTCAACTTGATGTCCCTTAGAATTGGGACACCACTTGCCCTTAGCGGGAACGCGCATTTTTGAGATTGAGGGTTGAGATTGAGGGTTAAGGGAGGAATTGGAATTCACCCCTAGTATACTGTTTTATTTTGTTTTCACATAAAATGCTTTTTTTATATGAAAAGGTGGATAGAGAAATATTTTAAATACATATATAAAACAGTTGATTTGGAAACCATGAATTAATCATGTTTTGAGTGGAGACTGTTAGGATTAAAATATCTGAGGACTGTTTAATTGTTAAAACTAAAACTTTATGACATGAAGGAATACTCTCCTTTTACGACAGTGAGTTCCTCATTTTAGGTTTATGACTTAAATTACTGTAACATCCTCCCAGACCCCCACCAACAGTTTGCGACTAAAAGACTGTGACAGCATAGATAAACATTTGAGGGACATCTCATTTCCTGGACAAACACAACCACATGTGTCTGGACCTGCTTTTGGCCATTTGGATTCTGAGACAAAGGGCCATAAAACTTAGGAGAACCAAGGATCCGCCTCCGTGGGATCTTTTAAAAACGGACAGAATCTGACTTCACTGACACCTTGTAGTGTCAGTGAAGTGTGCCATCGGCCGATTGAAATATTCTGCATGGCATATTGATTCTTTTTAATCATGATTGTATTAACACTAGAACCGCCAACATTCCAAACTTCCTAGAACCGCCGAGGGGGGTCATTTTGACCCCCTTGCAACAACAGCGTCACCGATGCTAAGATGTCATTTCTAGAAGTTGTGAAGTGGCTAATTCCTAAATATTTCTGAAATAATAATGGAAACTTGTCAAAATAAGTGTTTAAAATGTATATTTTTGCCAGCTTTTTTCTCCGTAGCCGAACGCTGCGCCCGCTCTCTCTCTCAGCCACACAAATAAATACATCGGTACGTTCATCAACAAACTGTAGGAGCTGTATGTTAACACAAACATGAAAACGACAGCAATCGAATAACAGACTATTTACAATACAAAACAACAGACTTCAGATGTTAACAGATATTTTATTAATTTTTGAAAAACGGATTAATGCTGCGCGCTCCCCCTCACGCACACACACCCTCCTCTCCACCGGCGCGGCTCCGCCACCGTTCAGTCACAGGTTTGCTGTATCACCCGGTCCATCAGGTACATGAACGCATTCACAGGGTCGTCAATGTTGTGGCGCGCGTATGGAGTTGGACCACCTCTCTCCACCGGGACATTTTTGGACTGGGCTCTCCCGGTCCACAGTCCCAGCTTTATGGGTCTCCAAACGGAGACCCATCCTTGGCCGCCTCATGTAGCTGACATACAGGTTGAGCTCTGAACAATGTAAATATAATTATAAAAATAATATTTATGATTAGATCAGTCAGAGTCGTTGCCTCGCTAAACTACCAGATGATTAGAACCAGAGGAAACTAAAACGCTTGACTTCCGAATTTACCTGTATTTCCGCGAGCCCCCACTGTGTCTGAGGACTGAATGTATGTGGTGGTGACCCAGCACTTATAGAAGCCGTTTTTCATAAATTCGGCTCCTCATCTTCAGTTGATGTTGTATCACCTGGTAAAAATGACGAGTCGTCGGTCTCTCTCTCCACCGATTCCTCCTCACTCACATCTACGTGATCTCTGCTCTTTCTGACTCTCCCTCACTCAGATCTCTGGTACAACAGCCAGCTGTTATTTTTGTTGGGTTCAATTCTTAAATTTTGCTGTTTGTTTGAAAGATTTAGTGATGAAAATAGTTGTCAAAGTCCGATGACGGCACAAAGTTTGGGCGTTGCTAAGCAACAGAGAGAAGCGGGAGGGGCGTGGTGCAAAAGGGGGCAGCTGTATACAGCGTTTATGTGAGGGGGTAAAAATTACCCCCCTCGGCGGTTCTAGGTATAAATGGTCATATTATTTTTTCTTTTCATCACACACTCACCAAAATTCACTGAATGATTAATAATTCCATTTTAGGAAAAGTCATGAACTTACAGATGTAGGGGTTTTATTTTAACAGAAATACAAACGTTTGAAAATGCTAGGGGGTAAAAATTACCCCCTTGGCGGTTCTAGTGTTAAACTTAATTGACCTTTGTTTCTAGTCTCGTCAATGGCACCAGATAAAAGAACACGGAGAATTACTTTCAGTTTGATGACACAATTGTTAGCGTGACAGCAGCGACAGTCCGTGTTGCCATGTTTGATTGATTTCCTCAGATACATATCAGGCTCGTTTGTGGTGTATTTTAAATGGGGTTCGCTGGAAACCTGGCACAGTTTTGACCGTGCGTGAACTTTGAAAGAGCGTCGTTCACAACTGCCCATTTGAACTCGTTCAGACCCCACGCTGGTGAAGGAGAAAGAGAGCGCGCTCAGTTCACGTTCGTGAAAAATATGAACTAGTTTGTGAACTTTCATTCAATGAACGCGTTCAGGTACAACACTGCTGAGAAGTACCAGTGAACTCTAAGGCAGATGCAAAAGTTTTTCTTTTCAAATTTGCCTGACCTAAAAACAATGTATATTGCTGTATTGGCTCCCCAGAATCAGCCGTGAAGGCTGGTGTCTAAATTTCTCCTGGAATGTTATGTCGAGGGATGCTCTCTTCCCACTACCTCCTCCTTTCCTATAACACCTGTGGCTCTGCACCGAAACGTTATCAAGGCCGTGTCAACATCTTATCGCAAAGACTGGACGAACTAACCCTAACCCTAACCCGAACCCTAACCCTAACACCTGTGGCTCTGCACCGGAACATTATCAAGGCCATGTCAACATCTTATCGCAAAGACTGGGTGAACTTACCCTATCCCTAACCCGAACCCTAACCCTAACACCTGTGGCTCTGCACCAGAACGTTATCAAGGCCGTATCAACATCTTATCACAAAGACTGGGCGAACTTACCCTAACCCTAACCCTAACCCTAACACCTGTGGCTCTGCACTGGAACGTTATCAAGGCCGTGTCAACATCTTATCGCAAAGACTGGGTGAACTAACTCTAACCTGAACCCTAACCCTAACACCTGTGGCTCTGCACAGGAACGTTATCAAGGCCGTGTCAACATCTTATCACAAAGACTGGGCGAACTAACCCTAACCCTAACACCTGTGGCTCTGCACTGGAACATTATCAAGGCCGTGTCAACATCTTATCGCAAAGACTGGGCGAACTAACCCTTACTCTAACCCTAACCCTAACCCGAACCCTAACCCTAACACCTGTGGCTCTGCACCAGAAAGTTATCAAGGCCGTGTCAACATCTTATCGCAAAGACTGGGCGAATTAGCCCTAACCATAGCCCTAACCCTAACACCTGTGGCTCTGCACCAGAACGTTATCAAGGCAGTGTCAACATCTTATCGCCAAGACTGGACGAACTAACCCTAACCCGAACCCTAACCCTAACACCTGTGGCTCTGCACCGGAACATTATCAAGGCCGTGTCAACATCTTATCGCAAAGACTGGGTGAACTTACCCTATCCCTAACCCGAACCCTTACCCTAACACCTGTGGCTCTGCACCGGAACGTTATCAAGGCCATATCAACATCTTATCACAAAGACTGGGCGAACTTACCCTATCCCTAACCCTAACCCTAACACCTGTGGCTCTGCACTGGAACGTTATCAAGGCCGTGTCAACATCTTATCGCAAAGACTGGGCGAACTAACCCTAACCCTAACCCGAACTCTAACCCTAACACCTGTGGCTCTGCACCAGAATGTTATCAAGGCCGTGTCAACATCATATCGCAAAGACTGGGTGAACTAACCCTAACCCGAACCCGAACCCTAACCCTAACACCTGTGGCTCTGCACCGGAACGTTATCAAGGCCGTGTCAACATCTTATTGCAAAGACTGGGCGAACTAACCCTAACCCTAACCCGAACCCTTACACTAACACCTGTGGCTCTGCACCAGAACGTTATCAAGGCCATGTCAACATCTTATTACAAAGACTGGATGAACTAACCCTAACCCTAACACCTGTGGCTCTGCACCGGAACGTTATCAAGGCCGTATCAACATCTTATCACAAAGACTGGGCGAACTTACCCTAACCCTAACTCTAACCCTAACACCTGTGGCTCTGCACTGGAACATTATCAAGGCCGTGTCAACATCTTATCCCAAAGACTGGGCGAACTAACCCTTACCCTAACCCTAATCCTAACCCTAACCCTAACACCTGTGGCTCTGCACAGGAACATTATCAAGGCCGTGTCAACATCTTATCACAAAGACTGGGCGAACTAACCCTAACCCTAACACCTGTGGCTCTGCACAGGAACATTATCAAGGCCGTGTCAACATCTTATCGCAAAGACTGGGCGAACTAACCCTTACCCTAACCCTAACCCTAACCCGAACCCTAACCCTAACACCTGTGGCTCTGCACCAGAACGTTATCAAGGCCGTGTCAACATCTTATCACAAAGACTGGGCGAATTAGCCCTAACCCTAGCCCTAACCCTAACCCTAACACCTGTGGCTCTGCACCAGAACGTTATCAAGGCCGTGTCAACATCTTATCACAAAGACTGGGCGAACGTTGTCTGGGAATGTCTGGAGCTGAGGCAACAAGGAAGATTCTCTACTACACACATGAGCATGCAAACACTTACATGAAAACACACACACCTCCCTATGACTCACTGTCTCTGCCCCCCCTTTGTTCTGCCCCCGAGTATGGCGGACTATGGTGGAAGCTTCTGGCAATATGATGTCGTCCAGTATGGAGCCCCGTTTGGGTCATAATTCAATGAATAAATGAGTCTATTATTATGAAATACAGGCGTTTATTATTATGAAATATTTCCCATTATTATGAAATGCATGTTTATTATTATGAAACATTTCCCATTATTGTGATAATGGTCGTTTTTCATAAAAATGAGCTTTTACATAATAATGGTTTTGTTTTTCATAAGAATGAGCTTTTACATAATAATGTCTTTGTTTTTCATAAGAATGATTTGTGTGTCAATCACAGCAGAGAGGGCGGAGCCATTTATGTGATTGGCTGCTCTTTTATTGAGGCATAAGCAACAGAACAGTGAATATCTATAGTGGGCGAGAGGTGTAATGTATATACTGTAGGTGACAGTGGGTGACAGAATGCACCTCAGTTTACGGTTAAAAGTTGACATTGATGAAGAAACGTAGCATGAAATGTAGTGAAAACTTGATTTTGATGGCATGGCGACAGGAGAAAGATCCTTTTCTGACTAAAGGGCCGTGTATACTCTCACGTCAATGTGTCGCCGTCAGCTTGTCGCAGAGATGCCGCAGACACTTTTGATTTATACTCGCGCACTCTCCGCTATGTTATTCCAACCACAATGCAAGAGGGACGATCAGTTTGAAAAAGTCCTGCCGTACTTTTTGGGGGCTTAATTCATCATGCTTCTTAAGGGTTGTGTATACTCTCGCAGCAATGTCTCACAGTTATCTTGTCGCCGGTATGCCTCAGTTATTTTGGATTTATGCCCAAACGCCGTCTCCACTGTGTTATTCCAAGCCACAACGTGAGAGTGACAATCACGAACGGGCTAAACTTACTAAACTTATCCCTAAACTTCCTCACTGTCTCAGCCGTATCCAAACCCACATTCATCGCTATCTCCCTCCTTACTAGAATATGTGCTGTCTTTGTAGTGTGGAGAACCAGAATCGTACAGATGTGGGTACTTCCTCATTTCTTCAATGACGCGCTCTTTTCTATGCGGATGTAGAATTGACCAAGAGGCTTCCATTCTCTCCTCTCTCCTCCCCTCTCTGCGTAGTGTCTGCGTCGAGTTACTTTTTTGGAGAGGTGCACGGGAGTCTCTGCGTAGTGTCTGCGTAGGGTGGGGGGGCACCTCTGCGTTGTCTGCGTAGGTGACGCAGACGACCTGACGTTCGAGTATAAATCAGCCTTTACTCCGAGAGGTAGCCAACAGGCTCGATGCGAGTCCCTCACCAACTAGTCGATTTCAGAGCGTAGAATGGAGAAGGATCAGCCAATGAGCATGCAGGTCAACCACTGGTCCCGCCCAGTGGCAAACTGTCATTATTATGTAACATCTCATTCTTAAATAAAAATGGCATTCTGGAAAAAAACTATCATGCATTAAACTAATATTAAATAATAATAAAATATATTTTATAATAATTACATTTTTTTTCATAATAATGGGAAATATTTCATAATAATAAACATGTATTTCATAATAATGGAAAACATTTCATAATAATGGATATGTATGTCATAATAATAAACGGCTGTATTTCATAATAATAGACTCATTTATTCATTGAATTATGACCTAAACGGGGCTCCATAGTCCAGTAATTGGAAATTTGGACTTCTTACTTCTTCAGGGAACCCATAGGTGATGTCACAACATTTCTTTTTCCATAGTCTATGATGGCACACAGGGCCGGCTCTTGGCATAGGCGATATAGGCAGCCGCCTAGGGCGCCATCTGCTGGAGGGGCGCCGCCACGCCGCCAGTCCCCCGTGGCCTTGAGGGAAAATAATAATAAAATAATAATTTTCTATGCCCACTGGCGGCCTCACTTAGTGTTTTCTGTCTGGAAAAAAGTACATATTAACATTACAAATAAATAAACAGTGACATGTTCCTAAATTATGTGTGAGCACGTGACGTGTCGTTATTGGGTCCAGATCATGATTCGCGGATCAGAGATCATAGTGGGGCAGACAACAGAAAAATCGTGCAAATAGTGATACAAGCACCAAACTTGGCATGTTTATTCCTTAGGGGACATTTAACAAATCTGCCTGATTGGCCATTTGAAAATCCAAGATGGCCGCCAGTTTTCAAGATGGCCGACATTACAGCGCCGTAGCCAGGTGGCGTTAGATGGCATGCTAACAGAATTCCTAAGGGGGGTGTAAATGAACATCAATATGAAATGGTAAAGGGATAGCAAACAGCCTACAGGGGCTGAAATTTTTCTAAGGGGGGTCTTAGCCCCCCCCCCCCCCCCCCCCCCCCCCCCCCCCCCCCCGCCCCAAGTTCCCTGGCTACTGGCCTGGCTGCCAAATTGACCTGCCGAAGATGATTTTTCGTTATAGAAATGCATGTACTTGGTCAATTTGAGTGATCTTGCTATCAATTTTTATGTCTAATGGTATAAAATAAATAAAAATATTGTAACAAAACTTTTAATAACAGTGTCAATCAAATACATAAATAAATAAATGTAAATCAAATCAAATAAATACAAATAAACATAACATTTACATTACTTAAAATGTGGACGGGAAACAATGTTAAGCAGATTAGGATAGAAAAAATCATCAAATCTTTATACCTTTCATAAACATTTAGATTGGCTTTCAGCTAGCTTTTCATGGCATTATCATTTTACTAAAAACTGCACAGAAAAATGAAATTGTTTGTAGCTAGTTCACGTACGTTGTCTGTCATGGCAGATAAAGATTTGTAGAGAACAAGTACAAATCATTACTTGTAGTTGTCAATCTAAACATTTAGACTGGCTTTGAGCTAGCTTTTCAGATCTTTACCATGTTATCAAAAGCGGCACTGAAAATGAAATTGACTACTGCTAAAGTCTATTGCTGTTATTCAAGTTGTCCATTATGAGTTTTTGGTTTGTAGTTTTCAGTTCATTGTCCTTGTTTGTACACATACTTCACTTTGTTGATTGCTGACCAAGGAAGTTAAATTATGCAAGAACATATCGCCATTCTTCATGAATTGATAAGTCTATAACTGAATTATAAACTGTAATGTCTGTAGCTTTACACATGCTCAGAGGAGGCCTAGCTGAGTGTTTCTGTGCCCAAGTTTAATGCTGTTACTGCTCACACACACAGCTGCAGAGTGTGGTGCAGGAGAGCCCTGAGCGAAAGCATTTGCATCTCTGGTTGCAGCCTTTCTGACAGGAACATCTTGCCAGTTCTTGACAGCTTGTCGCTATCGGTGGAAGGGTTGTCCAACATATGTGCCATGTATCTCCTTTCTGCATCCACCCCCAGTCAGCAGGACTGCTAATTTCTGGGTTGGAAAGAGTTGCTTGACCCCAGATGATCCCGGCCTGGTAGGCGGCACGCTTTGCATGTTCCTTGAGGGCGGCTCTCGTAGGTGGGATTGAATCATATGACCTCTGCTTGTGGGCAAAGAGATTCAACCTTGCCTCGTCCACACCAGCGGCTGCAGAAGATCTGTCATACATGAGGACAACAAAATTCTCCAGCATCTGTAGGTCATCATCAGAAACTTCTGTTGGACAGTGGCTCAGTTTGGTGAAGGTTTCGGAAACCGCATCACAAACGTCCCATGTCAGCCAGGCAGATTTCTTTCCTTTCCCACGAAAGGCGGATACGGTATCACACCCAGTGAAAGCATGGAAATATAGAATCCCACTGGCTTTCTCAGGCCCTATAGCCGAAACTACTTCATGAACTGGAATCCATCGAGCACTGGCACCTTGGCCAAAAGCAATCCACATGTTCTCAAGACCAAGCTTCTGCATGGATGGCAGTACAGACACCGCTATGACAACTACATCGGTGTCATTGGCTTTGATGATAAGGGACTTGCTACCCCCCAAGGTTGCATCCCTGGCATGCACAAATATTCGAGTATCTGCTTCTTCATGACAGCATGCAGCCAGAGAATCCAGTGGCCTCCTTTTGTTGCTAATGGCATCTTCTCCTTTTGTCACAGTGACTGTGCTTGTCATCTGTGCTTCACATATTTTCCCCGCAAGAAAATGAAATAGCTCAGTCTTGTTGCTGTCATTCCGCAGAAAGCTTCTCCAATTTGTTGGGGTCTTGCTGGTTCCTGTCACTCTTCTCCTGATCCCCTGTCCTCTTTTCAGCCTGGTTTCCGACTTCAGACTTGACTTCTTGTACACATCAAATACTATGTCCACACGCTTGTATTTGGCACCATAAGATTCCACTTTCGGAAGAATGTCTTCTCTGGCATAGTCATCGAATGTCTTTGAGATGTGTGGAGGTAAGGCATTGATAAAAGCTGAGCCATCGATGATGATAGCATCTCCCTCTGGTTCTCTCTCTGGCATTGTCACATGTGCTTGAAGAACTTGAGCCAGCTGTGACTTCTGGCATGTATGAAGCTTGCCACTGTCACTGAGAGCAGCAGGAGCTGCCTGGTTCTCATGCTTGAAGAATTCTTGCAAGTCACATTGTCTGTTCTGGCAGGAGATGAACAGTCGGGAGAACAGCTTGTAGTCATCTTTAGCCATAGGTGAGAGTTGAACCAGTAGTGAGGACCAGTGCCAGGAGTCCATTCAAAGGAATGTGGCTGACTGCTAAAACAAAGGTACTACCTCTACCACCAAGCCCTACACCCCATGCACTAGCTATTGCTATGTACAGTATAACAAGCGATCAAGCCATGCATGCAATACAAAATCAGAAAAAAGTCATCAAATCACCCAAACATGAGAAAATAATCTATTTGAGGGCGTTGAAACTAGAAAAAAAGGATCCATCATATTTGAAAACATACAAATTGACACCAAGATCACCCATATCAACAAAATATGTGCATTTCTATGAGAAAAATCATCTTCGGCAGGTCAATTTGGCCGCCATCTTGAAAAATGGCAGCCATCTTGGATTTTCAAATGGCCAATCAGGCAGATTTGTTAAGTATCCCCTTGGAAATCACCATGCAAACTTTGGTGCTTGTATCACTATTTGCACGATTCTACTGCAAAATGACTGTTATCTGCCCCACTATCAGATCTGGGCAGGACAAGTGGAAGACGATCTCGGACAGGTGTGATTTACGAGATGAAAAGGCCATCCAAGCCCTCAAGTGCGCAGAACAGAAAGAGAAGAAAAGAGGAGGAGAAGAATAAGTCGCAATATAAAGGTAACATTAATGCCTTCTCTTTTTTTTATGCCGTTTTGTGTGAAGACTTTTTATTTGAGCTAGCTATGTTGAAGTAACGTTAAACAACGCCAGAGAAGGACTTTGGGCATGGGCAATGCTGACTTAACATGCTAAAAAAAAATAATAAAACACACTGATAGCTACTAAGAAGAATTAATAAATGATGAGAGGGATCAAAATAGGGGTCAAATCATGTGCACACGCCGCCGGTCAGCTGGGGATGGGTCGGCTATGATCAGTGTATCTGGCTTCCTTTTTAAAAATACAATAAAACACAGCTTTCTGCTGGCTGTTCTCTGTGTTGTTTAATATGAAATGCACTGCATCGGCGCTGTTTATGTCTATGATGAGAAGAATGTAAAAGTTAGTTAGTTCCATCCGTTATAGGATAGTTTCTACACAGTTATTATCCCTGCCCGTGTGTCCGCTCTGATACTGTATTATACTGATACTGCATCAAATCATTATATAATTGAAAATTAATTTTACCATTACTATTATTAACAACTGTGTGTCCAGTGTCGCTGCTGCT
Organism: Hirundichthys speculiger; assembly: GCA_018398805.1. NCBI lineage: Eukaryota > Metazoa > Chordata > Actinopteri > Beloniformes > Exocoetidae > Hirundichthys > Hirundichthys speculiger. The sequence goes on along the minus strand of JAGFBZ010000365.1, from coordinate 330,027 downwards.
TAGCTCTCCTCCTCCTACTGTACTTATCACATTTGATATTGTGCCTAATGATTGCTGAAATTCAGTAGCCAGGTGATGAAAATGTAAACTGCAGCAGCAGCTGGTTTTTTTTTTTCATTTTTTATTTTTGCTTGTACAGTCATAAATATATCTACTCTATATCTGTCTAGATGCACTCAGAAAATATTTGCAGATGCCCCAAACAGCTGCTGGAGCGGTGCCTTCTGATCAAACATCCACACAAACACAGCTCCCTGAAGCATGTAAGTTTATTGTTTGTGGTCTCTGACACGCTGCTATGTTGTTGTTGTTGATGTTATTGTTGTTAATGTAAATGGTAATTACAGTAATAAAGTTATTAGTCAAATGAAATAAAGTGTGTTTATTAAGTGAAGTAGAATAACACAACAAACTTAATGCTGTGGTGTTACAGTATGGATGTCCTCTTATGTCCTGTGACAGTTGCTACTGCAGAGAGGAGCTTCTCCAAATTAAAGCTCATCAAAACATACCTAAGATCCACCATGTCTCAGGTGCGTTTAAATGGACCTGCCCTGATGAGTATAAACCGTGAAATGTCCAGGCAGGTGTCATTTAATGACACCATAGATGCCTTTGCTGCCAGGAAGTCCAGACGTGTCCAGACGTGTAAACTAGTTAAAAGACAAGTTTAGTTGAAAGTAACTGTTGCTACCGTTGAGTTTGTCATTGTTCAAATGCTCAAATTAAACTGTCGTGATTGCTCAGTTGGTTGTTGTCATTGAATTGCAGTGGGCTTTGGGGGGTGGGGTGGGGGGGTGGGGGGGGGGGGGGGGGGGGGGGGCACCGGAGTGTAATCTCGCCTAGGGCGCCAAATTGGGTAGAGCCGGCCCTGATGGCACATTAGGCAGCTGTGATGATGTGGAAGCTATCTCACAAAGTTCTTGCTTAGGGTCCAGAAACTTCACAAATCCTGTTTCCTGTGCATTTAAATATACTTACCAATATTTCCTCCTCACTTTTGAGCCTCCAGTCATGTGCAAGACCGTATTTCATTGTTCAAACATTGCTGATATTTTAGAAAACACAAAGAAACAAAATATGAGCCCTTTAATAAAATCCTATAAGTCAGCAAGGCGTGAAAAAAATAATTTTTCATTAAAATATTAAAACTAAAACCGCGTCAGATTCAATACAAATATGTGCATGTGGTTTCACTATAATTCGTCTTCAGTTTGGCGCGTGCGCAGAGGGAGCGCAGAAATGATGGGGTGACTCCCAGAGCTGAAACAATGGGGACTCCCCCATGAAGGGACCCCCTTAATAATCACAGTCTTAGATAGCGAGAGCTTAGATAGCGAGAGAACAGAGCCGCGTGCACTAAAGTCGCGTCATAGTGAATCCTGACGCTGCTCACGTGACACCAGTCAGATACAGAGTAAACCGTGGTCACGTGATTCCACCTGATTTAAGATCAGATCAGCTGATCACCATTGCTGCACGAGCTTCAGCTGACGGAGGAGACGTCACAATCTTTCCTCGTGCGTCAAAAAAGCGGTCTCCACTCACCGACCGACCGAGGACCGAGGACGTCCGGATCCCATCCTGCCGGGGAGGAGGACCACCATCCTTCATCAGTCAGTGTTTTACAGACGTCATGTTTAATGTCTGCTGTGCAGGAGGCGTCCTGGATGAGGAAAATAAACAGTTTAACGCGACTGAAGCTCAGAGCCATGTTTACCTGCTCAGATTCAGGTGAGTGGAAGACTGGAATATTCTCATGACGTCATCGCCGCCGTCACCCTAGATCACATCTGGATGTGAGAGCAGCTCATCCTCATCTCTGGAGTCAGACTCACTGGTGTCAGACCCAGAGCAGCACCGGGCTGTGATCCGATCAGCAGTGTGGATGGATGCAGGGCAGCAGAGGCCCCAGGGGGGGGTCCTCAGGGGGGGTCCCCAGCAGAGCTCCTAGAGGACCCGGGACTCCTGGAGACTTCTGATCAGACGGGACGAGACCAGATCAGATCTGCTGGACCTGGAGACATAACACCCCCCTGATCAAACCTGTCCTTCACAAGGCTGGGGGGCGGAGGGAGGGGAGGGACCAGAGACTCACACTGAAGTACAGCTCCAATAAAACTGATGGTAAGTCTTCATTGACCCATTTTACTGTTCACACATTCATGGAAAACACCTGAAAAGTTGTTTATATTTTTGTAAACAAGCAGAATGAAATTCTCTGACCGTCATGGTTCTTAATGTTTGGCAAAATCCTTTCACCTCATTATTTATTTAACAAAAACGAAGAAAAAAGGGGGAAAAGATGTGGGCAGCAGTAAGTACCCCGATGATTACTGCACGGTTTGTTCTTTACAGCGTGACCTCTGTTGATTGGACATTTTTGGACATGCACGGTTCTCTTTAGGTCCCACCGCAGTATTTTGATCAGGTTGAAATCTGGACTTTGACGATGCTGTTCAGAATCATTGATTTTTTTTATTTTTCAGCCATTCTGATGTGAAATAGTTTCTGGGTTTGGGATCATTGTCCTGTCGCTGCCCTGGATTCAGTCTAGGTGTAGCTGTTTTTGTCTCTGGTATGAACGTATCATGGTCCAGGTCCTGTGACTGTAGAACAACCCACCATGGTGCTTGGGTTTTGGTTTGGGTTTGCTGAGTATTGAGGCCAGATGACTCCACTACGGTTTATTCAGATGCAGTTTTGTGAACCTCAGTTGTGCTTTGATGCTACGTTTCAACAGAAGAGTCTCAGTCCTGACAAACCCACATCCTTCTATTTCAGCCTTTTCTTTAATTGTGCTGTCATGGACTCTAACATTTAATGTGCTCTGTGAGGCGTGGAGGCTCTGGGCTCTTTGTATTTCTGACGTGAACTGACTTCAGGATAAATTTGCTGAGAGGTCCACTTCTGGGAAGATTTACAGATGTCCATTTGTATCGATGCGCTGCAACAGTTGCCAAACACACCTGAATATTCCAGATGAGCAAACTACCAAAACATCTGGTTTATTCAAGTCTGCAGACCTGCTGATGATCAATTAATCAAGGACTGATAATAAGCACAACCTGACTGAAATTGTCTTAAATCTATGGATGCAGGGCTACTTGGCCCACATCATTTTTGTTCTTTGTCCAAACATGATGGCGATGAAAATAGTATGAATGTGAGTCATGATGTTAAGGAAACATGGATGTATCTACTTCTGTCTGTCACATGTTCTGGTTTTCTCAAACTTAGTTTCTAAAATTCTTTGGAAATGATTTTGAATGACCTGAAATGCATGTTTGTGCTCAAACGGAGGCCTCAGATCAAAGGAACCTAATTACTAAATGTTGTGTGATGCTTCGGTGTGGTCGGTCAGCCGAAATAAAAGCGGTGTGCGCTTCCGTTGCTGTTGCTGTGTGTCTTTTCTTTTTTCTGGGATCTGCAGAGGATTTAATCAGTCATGCTGGCTCTAATAGATGGCTGTTCAGTGGAGCATGATGAGAGCATGCTGTCCCAGAGAGGGGGATGATGGGAGGACGATATGACAGAGTCTGTGAAACTACGAAGATGACGCTGTCGTCAGGATGCAGCTGTTTTTCCTGCTTCCACTCCCACCTCCAGGAAAAACTGATGACCAATAACTGCTGTGTGAAACACATTTTACCTTTAACTTAGAGAAAACCTGGACATGTGCAGACATGAACATCCCTTACTGTATCTGAGCTCCCCCCCCAGATCTCCATTATTGGCCAAAACTCATGAAATTTGACTCAAGGATTGACAATGGGAACCTCTATCAGATTTCAGAAGATCTGAAGATCCGAATCTGAACCAGAAGGTGGATTTTATGTCAATCTGTAAATTGCTATATGGGATAATTGTTGCACTTGGCGAAGGTCTGCGCTCTCCGACTGCTTTTCTAGTTCTTGTTGTGTTCATGGATACTTTTTTTTTTTATGTTTCTTTTTGTTTGGACCAGGGATGTCCAGTCTTAATCCTGGAGGACTCCTGTCCTGCATGTCTTAGATGTTTCCCTAATTCAGATGAATGGCTCGTTAACAGACCTGGATGACGAGCTGATGCAGATCCATTCACCTGAACCAGGTGTGTTGTGCCTCAAACATCCACCTGCAGGACAGCGGCCCCTAAGGACTGGGTTTGGAGACCCCTGGTTTAGACTCACACAGAAGTGTTGCAGGTTGATTATTGAATTAATTTTTTTATTCTTCTAGTTCAGTGAGTTGTTGTCTGAGTGGTCTTTAAAGCATGTTTCTAGCATGTAGCAGCCAGTTGCTAGTTTCTGTGGCATGTCTTATGTGTTCACTTAGCTGTTTGCTCTTACAATTGTGTTTGGTTTGAGTGAAAATGGTTTTTATAGGATTAAAGCTGAGTTTTTTGCCCTTCACTTGGCAGGCTTCATATCTTATATCATATCATATCATATCATATCATATCATATCATATCATATCATATCATATCATATATCTTTATTGATTAATAACTCTTTTTTCCAAATGCACAAATCCATTGGAAATGGTGCACATTCAAATCAAACCATGAAGAAAAAGTATCAAATGTGTAACTTAAATGTGTACTTTAAAGAAAGTGGATAAAAGGAATATTGGGCTGTTTAAAAACAAAAAGAGGTCTTTTTTTTAATAAACTCAAACATTTACTGTATAAACTGAGAAATGCTTGAACATTCATCCTTCCTGTGATCAACTGAACTAATATTCAGCTGTAGAGTCTCTGTTTCTGAGAACTGCTTCACATCTTCTGTCAACACATGTTCCAGTCCAGGACCACTGGACTACAGTCCAGGACCACCAGTCTACAGTCCAGGACTACTGGACTACGGTCCAGGACCGCCGGACTACGGTCCGGGACCGCCAGACTACAGTCCAGGAACACCGGACTACAGTCCACCATCTTCTGTCAACACATGTTCCAGTCCAGGACTACTGGACTACGGTCCAGGACCGCCAGACTACAGTCCAGGACCACTGGACTACAGTCCACCAGCTTCTGTCAACACATGTTCCAGTCCAGGACCACTGGACTACAGTCCAGGACCACCAGTCTACAGTCCAGGACTACTGGACTACGGTCCAGGACCGCCAGACTACAGTCCAGGACCACTGGACTACAGTCCACCAGCTTCTGTCAACACATGTTCCAGTCCAGGACCACTGGACTACAGTCCAGGACCACCAGACTACAGTCCAGGACTACTGGACTACGGTCCAGGACAGCCGGACTACAGTCTGGGACCACTGGACTACAGTCCACCAGCTTCTGTCAACACATGTTCCAGTCCAGGACCACTGGGCTACAGTCCAGGAACACCGGACTACAATCCACCATCATATGCATTGTTTTTTTTTTTAGTTTTCTATCAGGTCAGGGTCCAGGGATGGAGCTGGTTGCTCCATAACGTTAAGCTGTTTTGATGCTGGTAGTTTTGTAGTTTTGTATTTCAGGTGAGCTGCTGTTCATGTCTCAGGTGTGTTTGGATGTCCACTTTGTGCTGCTACATCACTTGTGGATGCTTGTGTGAATAATTAGATGAGGGTGTACTGTTTTTGTGTGTCATGACCTTCATATAGAAGTCTGCCGTCATTTATTAGATCAGTTGTGGATTTTGCTAGCTGAGTGATGGTAGTGAGCTACACCAGGTCTGATCCTTGTGTGTGGGTTTGACTTTTGGTGTGTGTGTTGCATTGGTTCTCTTGGATCTTGTAATTTGTGCTGTGTGAAACTGCATGTGATCATTTGTGTTGTGACTAGTTGCAACTTCTGGTTCAGTAACAAAGTAATCGGTTGGGCTTCAAACCTGACAGCATCTATTTATGGTAATTTAAATATCTGGCTCTGGTGCCATTTGTGTGGATATCTGAGCAAAATGTCTCTTATTCACCAAGTTTTGATAACAGCAGTTTGAACTTACATTTTTGATGTTTAAAGGTGGGGTAGGTGTTGTTTGAAAAACGGTTCCAGCAATCCAACTCAAGTGAGATTTTGAAAATATACACTCCCTCCCTCCTCCCAAAGGCTCCACCTCCTCCTCTTCAGCTCACCCCTCGAAAACCACGCCTTCACACGATTCACGACTACATGAACTGCAGGGAGGGAGGGAGGGGTGGGTGGGAGTGCATTGATACAGTATTTGATGGACGTATTATGCAGCCAATCAAAATAGTGATGATCACTATTTTGATTGGTCAGAGTTTTTCTCTGATTATAACCTCTAGACTGGAACAAAACGTTTAGTTTTTTTTTTTGCGAAAATTTTATTTCAGTGGGTGCAATGGGAATGTGAAAAGGTTTTCAGGCAATATTGTAAAAAGTGCTGAAAAAAAACAACACCTACCCCACCTTTAAGTTATTGCGTTTGGCCTGTTTTCATGGCTCTGTTTCTTAGGTTTGGTTTTCATGATGGCTCTTTGTAGACGGAGGGTTGGTTTGACTGGTCTCTCTTCTCTTGTTCATTTTGGCTGACCCATCACAATTTTTTGGGGGGGTTTTTGCACGAGTTTTTTTTTTTTTTTTTTTTTTCATTTTACTTCAGTGGTGATTAAAGCAGCTTCAGTCCACTCTTCGGTGGTCAGGGTTAGGGTCTTTTCCTTTTAGCCCAGTCCCTTTTCATTCCCAGGTATGAGCTTGCCAGACAAACCAGAGCACAGAGGGATGCTGACCTCTGACCTTCGGGGGGGGGGGGGGTTCCTAGATGAACCCCTCTGAGGTGGGAGGTGTTGCCCTCCTCTGCATCATTGCTGGCTCTGCCACAGCAGTGTATGGGTGTGCTTCTAACTGGTTCTAACTATAACTGGTTGGGTGTGCTTCTAACTGGTTCTAACTATAACTGGTTGGGCATGGTTCTAACTTCTTCACTAGCTGTACCTGTGAAGCTGTTGATAAAGGTTGCCTGATGTGGCTCGTCGGGGGGCGGGGCTTGATAGTACTTTGTTGTTGGTGCTTGTGTTGTTAATTTTGATTATTGATCTGATCAAAACCTTTTACTTTCCCATTGCTGTGTTTAGTCTTAATTTTATGAGCTAGCCACGCCATAGACGTTAACCCCTCCCATCAAAGGTGCTGATACATTGGAATGGTTCCTCTCCTCTTCAGTCGGAAGGACGTCAATGATTTCCAAAAACAGTTTCACATTTTGATCCAGCTGACCACAACAGTTTTCCATTTAGCCTCAGACCATTTTAGATGAGTTTTGGCCTGGAGAAGATGGTGGTGGTTCCTGAGTCACATGACCAAAATAAATGATGAATTACCACATTCATTCCTGTAAGGATGATTTATGAAAGTTGAACTACTTTAGAGAACATTTACATTACTTGCAAATCCATTATTCCTTACTTTCAATCTTTTTCTTATCTATTAAAAATAATACACTCCTAAGATGAAGCTTTCTTTTGCAAAAGGCAAATTTACAGCAGCTCCTAAATCTACCGTCAGTGTTTGTTAATGTGCCCTCTTTTAATTCACTTTAATATTTCAGGAAACAGTTACCATCATGTACATTTTTAATGGATAAGTTATTTTAAGAGAGTGATGTATTCAGGCAATGCTGTAACAACTGTGGAAAAGATTACAGCTGACAAGAAAAATGGGCGGAGCATTTATTTTTAATGTGTTTGGTCTGTAAAATTAACAGAAGAAGGAATTATTTGAGGTGCTGAAGGATCGTACACTGAAGCCCTTAATACTCGCAGAATATCTATAGTTGGAGTTTATTTCTTGTTACCTTCTTGTTTACTGTAAAGAGCTTGTTTAAGAAGCTTAGGTGAAATGAACATTTTTTTAAAGCCACATTCTTGCAGAAGTACAAGAATATGCAGCTCCTTTAGAAGGTCCCATTAGTTGGCTGTCTAGGTTAGCTAGAGCTAAGCTGAAACAGCTAGCTACCTCCCACCACGATGGTGACAAGAAAACCTGTGTGTGACATCACAGAAGGTGTGTCCCATCTGTGGTTGCACTTCATCCCGTCCCACTTGAGAAAACTGTTTTCCACTGAGGTAAACCAGTTCCAGTGTCCTGCTGTGGTTCACACTGGATGACTGGTGTGGCTAACTGGATGGGTTGATAGTTCAGAGCCACTGGTAAACAAACCCCATCTACAACAGTATATACAGTCTGAAAATACAACACAAGTTTAAATGCATGCAGATTTATAACAATTTTGTTCCAGTATAAATTGTTAAAAAAAAAGGGAAAAGTTTTTCTTCCTTTTTTTTAATAATCAGTATATTTGAATTTTGCAGGATCTTAAGAGAGTGCTGTCCTTCCCTCCATACCCTGGAGATTACCTACATCCAGTGGTGTACGCCTGCACCGCAGTGATGCTGCTCTGTCTGCTGGTCTCCATCATGACTTACATCGTTCACCACAGGTAAGACCAAGACAACACCTGTTTGCTCATTATCAGAATGAAAACTCTCACAAAAGACATTTTTTATTTTGATTGTCAGTAGAACTTAGACTTTCGAGCACTGCAAAACATGTGGCACTTAAAAGTTTAAGCCTGAGAGGGTAAGACTTTTTTTTTTTTTTTCAATTAATACTTTTTATTATTGTTTCCTTTTAAGGCAGACACAGATCAACTCAACTGGTTATAAACATTGTGCATTTCTCAAATTGTAACAAAAGGATGTGGTAAAATGTTAGGAGAAAGACAAAATCAAAACAGACATAAAAAAGACAAACGCGGATAAACCAAAAACAGTAAATTAAATGAATCGATAATAGTAATAATAATAATAGCAACGATAATGGTGATAGTAGTAATCATAGTCCAAAAAAAAAAAAAAAACAGGTAAAATTTAACCAAAGAAAAGAAATGTACACATAAATAATTAGATGAATAGAATAAAATAAGATAAAAAATAGTAATAATAATAATGATCGCAATAATAATAAATATAGAAAGGAAAAAAAAAACTAGTATGGGCTATGTATAGAAGATTCAAGATTCAAGATTCAAGCCTTTTATTTGTCATATGCATAGTTAACACAGGGTCAAGGATGCAATGAAATGCTTGCTGGGAGAAAGAACCGCTTATGACTCGCCAAGGGAATACTGGTAAAAGAAAAAAATAAGATAAAAATACAGTCTACACAGTAGAGAATTCCAACATAATATGCAATGGAAAAATTTCAAGCATAATGAAAAATTTCAAGCATATGGAAAAATTTCAAGCATATAAGCGGTAAGTGTACAGTAGGTCACAGTGTGTAATATAATAATAATAATGATAGTATAAGTATAGATAATGTAAGTGTATATATAATGTGATATAGTATAGTATAGATACTCAGTATATATATAATAATATGATTGTAATTGTATAATATAATATGGGTATGTAATTATGTATATAATATGTATATAATATGATAATAGTGATAATAATGATAATATGAGATACAATATACACAGAGTGATACAGTTTAAACAGAGTGTATTTCAACAATATATACTATAACATTTTCAGAAAAAAAGAAAAAATATACAATAAAGTGGAATATAAAAAGATATTAAAGTGTTAACATTATCTAAAGTGTCGCAGTGTAAGGTGCATGGGACCAGTAAGTAAACATTCATTTCACATGAATAGTACATATGGTATATTGCACATAGTGGAGTATTGCACATTGTTTGAAGCAATTGTTATCACAGGATATGACATTGAGGTAGTGAAGCATGTAGTGACATGTTGTATAAAGAGTCCTTATGGCAGAGTGAAGGTGCTACCTGGAATTGAGTAACCTGACGGCCTGGGGGTAGTAGCTGTCCCTCAGTCTTTTTGTGCGGGCGGGCAGGCTCCTGTGCCGTCTGCCAGATGGTAGCAGACTGAAAAGTCCATGTGCTGGATGTGTGTGGTCTTTGATGATGCGCTGTGCCTTACGCAGACCCCTGCTGTGATAGATGTCCTGGATGGGGGGGAGGCTGCTGCCTGTGATGTCCTCTGCCGCTCGCACCACCCTCTGTAGTGCTTTGCGGCTCTGGGCAGTGCAGTTCCCATACCACACTGTGATGCAGCCCGTCAGCAGACTCTCGATGGTGCACCTGTAGAAGTTAGTGAGGATGCTGGTGTTCATACCAAACTTCCTCAGCTTCCTCAGGAAGTAGAGTCGCTGCCGGGCTTTCTTCACCACAGTGTCTGTGTGGAGTGACCAGGACAGATCCTCAGTGATGTGGACGCCCAGGAACTTGAAGCTGCTGACCTGCTCCACCTCAGCGTTGTTGATGTAGATGGGGGGGTGCTGGTCAGTCCGCTGCCTCCTAAAGTCCACGATCATCTCCTTGGTTTTGCAACAGAGAATGCAACAGAGATAAAAGGATACAATGTTTAACACCCTCCCCCACCCTAACCTGAGTCACTTCCATCTGTCTGAACTATTGGACTCCAACTTAATATGATGGCTTTGAGAAAAAAGAAGAAAAAAAATTGAATGAAATAATTTAGCTAAGCGCTAATTTATATTCGTTTCCCTGGAATATCTCAGGAATGGTTCCCAGATTTCTGAGAAAGTATCCAAGTTGTTGTTTATCTTGTATATGAGTTCATAAGAAGCTGTTTCTGCCATAGTGTTGAGCCATTCTTGATAAGATGGAGGTTCATTATCTTTCAAATGTCTCAGTATCACCCTTTTAGCGGTAGTAATGGCAACTTCTAGCCACTTCAGATGTTTGACCCTAACATCTCTGATGTTTTTGGTGATATTCAGGAGACAAAAGCTTGCATCAATGGTTATCGAAGTTCCGAGGTTGCTGCTGATTTTCTCCATAATCTTTTGCCAAAAGGCAGTCAGCAAGGAGCAGCTAAAAAACATGTGCACTATGTCACCTAGACTGGAGTTACATCTCTAGCAAGCCCCTGATGGTATCAGAGCCATCAGGGGTTTTAACTGCTTTTAACTTTGCTGGGGTAAAATAGATCCTATTAAAGATTTTATATTGAGTCAATTTCGATCTCATAGGGAGGAGCATCTTTTCAACTAGTGTGTCCCAGTCATTATCGTTAAAGGTAGTTCCCAGATCTCTTTCCCACGTTGCTTTTAATCCTCTGGTGTTTAAACTGTACTTGCCAATCAGGTATGTGTACATTAAGCTTGCCGTGCGTGGTAGGACACTATGTTTTGCTAGCTGTTCATCTATATCTGAGTGTAAGGGGGGTTTGGACTCACATTTACTGATTTTGAATAAGCAGTCTCTGAGTTGGAAATATCTCCACCAATCATTCCTCTGTAAATTAAATTGTTCCCTCAGAGTCACAAAAGATTTTAGGGCGTGTCCTTCGTAAAGGCATCCAATATTGGTAACGCCCCCTGTTAGATCCCCCAGTTGTGGTTCAGTCTCTGACTAGCAGAGTCTGTCACCGGGACCAGCTCTCCATCTCTTCGGGTAAGAAGTTGCGGTCTAGGGGGGTTCACCTCGCTAAGATTTCCTCAACTTATTTAAGCTGGTGTCGAGGGGATTCGCCTAGCTCTCACTGCATACAAATTCCAGCCGTCTGTCCTGCTACCCCCAATAACTGACCTAAGAGGAATAGCCAATGGCTCCAAGTCCAGCTATCGGTCACGTCTGTTAATTTGCAGCTCCCCTCTTAAGATCTGGGCTCTTGTTACTGGCTAGGTTAGATTTAGTGGCTTGGACAGCAAGCCCAAAGGATATGTGACAATATGTGACTAGAATAACCGATAAGAATCTATTTTACTAGTGCAGAGGCATAACCAAGGTCGTTGCAATTGTGGATACAGATGTAATGTCCACCACGACGTCTTATGATAGTTTTTATATTTATTAAAACAGATTAGCAAGGTTAAGCAGCAGCATTGATTGGTTATACGAATTCTAATTCTACATAAAAAGGCAAATTAAAGCTGTGGCTTACAAATCAATCCATCTGGTTGGGTCAAGGACAGGCTGGAATGTACGCAATTGGCGCCTTTGCGTGGTTCAAGGCAGATTGCAGAGAGAGAGAGAGCACAAGGTCAGGCCCGCGGGAACTCTGGTTCGCCCCTCCTCCTTGCTAGCAGTGAGCTAGGGTAAATCCGAAAAACTCCAATTAGATTCCTCAAGTGTTGGTAAAATGGTTAATCCGTTCTTGCATCTTCTTTGTTCTTGAAGAATAAATTCTTCAGGTATTTCTCTCCGATGGTTGGTTAGCTCCCCTTGGTCCAGCTAGTCCTGCTCCTTCAAAGACGCCCCACGGAAGAACGACAAATTCTCTCTGTCTTCTCTTTATATGCCATTCTCTCTCTCTCTCTTTTTCTCTCGTCCAGCCTGCTTCAGCCCCAAAATGTCCCTTTTTGGTCTTTCACTCTCTTGATTGGTTCTCTCACATTTGCATAGGCGTACACAATTTCCCCCAAACTCACATGACACTTCTGATTGGTTATCTACATATACAGAGGCATGCATAATTTTACATAATCCCTCCTTTACATCATGTATAATTCACAGGCCATGTCCCACAATGATTTCATAGGTTTACAGATCAGCAGGGGCGTTCACCTAATCATCATGACATACACAATTCAACCACGCAGCTCCTCCCAGATATCAAGGTTAACCTGTTTATTTGGCCATATAGCTCGTTAAGCTAAAGCTTATCTGCTAAAGCTAAAGCTTAATTAATGATTTACACACTATGATCTGTCCCAAAGCTTCATTAACTGATGAATTGATAGTTTGGTTCGTATTTATTCACAGAATAGGGTAATGATCTGCAGTCTGCAGTCTTCCACTCTGCCACTTCGCCAAGGCCACTCTGAGCTACTACCCTCAAACCATTTGACCCAGACACCTGGCCCCAGTATTGTGTATGGCGAAGTAACTTTAATGTTTACACTGACGAACTCTCTCCTGCTTTCTGTTGTGTCTCCAGTAGTCCTGAGCCTGCAGAATTGTTTGGGATAACCAGTCACCTCTCTCTTAATCGAAAAGTAGCCTAATTATCAAACCCTGATTCATACTTCGTTCAATCTATTTCCCCTCTATTTTAGAAGTATTCTCAGGGCTAATTATTATTTTCATTGGGACTTTTACCTTATAAAAACCGATATAATAACTTATTCGGTTTTCATCCATCTCTGCTCCTGTTTGATAAACATAGCCGTTGTTTTCATTCCATTGCGGCACACAGTGACACTCGGCAGCTCCGCTCAGCCGCTGACAGCACAGACGCACAGTGTCTTGACCCAACGAGAAATGTTAATCATGACATAGAATGAACATAGATCCATTACAAAATTACTAATACATCTTGTTTCTGATCATTGACTAGAATCACACACATTTCATTGATTAGGGATTGATTACAAATCACATAAATTACCACCTTTCTGTTACTCTACTCCTGCCTTTGTTTTGACTAGCCCTGGCCTGTTTACATCACATCACCACCTCTGCAGCAGATTCTCTCCTCATACTGTGGGTGCTGACATCAAGCCACTTTAACATACAGAGTTAACATTGATTATTGATTAGAAGCTGAGTTGATTCCAACGTTTTCTCCGGGTCACTTGACACCCCGTTGTGCCAATCTTTCCAGTAAAACGACTTCCCTTCTATCCTCAATAGAGGGTTGTTCCAGGGGGGTGCTGATTTACTTAGGAAGGCAGAGGATTTCTCTCTTTTGTGCACTTTATGCCATATGGTTTTGGTGTGTAGCATAATCGGGTTGTCTGTCTGACTATTCTGGCTCAGGTAATCGGTAGCATCAAACGGTTTATTCAACTCCTCCTCTATCTGAACCCACAGCGGTCTGTTGTTATTTTCCAGTCTGAGTGAGCATATTTGAGTCATTAGAAATGCTTCTTGATAGAATTGCATGTTGGGGAGCTTAAGGCCCCCCATACTTGCTGTGGCCTGTAGTCTGCCAAGTCTCATTCTAGCTCTTTTCCCTGCCCATATAAATTCTGAGAACATCTTGTCAATAGACTTAAAAATTTCTGAGGGTATGTTCAGAGGAAGCATGGATAAAGGGTAGATTAGTTTGGGAGCGACCACCATTTTTATAACTTGGACCCGGCCCCACAAGGAGATTAAAAGTTTATCCCATCCCTTAAAGAGGAGCTGAATCTTCTGTAGCAAAGGTTCAAAATTATCCTTTATCATGTTGGCCAGTCCAGGGTTAAGTATAATGCCCAAATATTTCATATTTTTGTGGATCCATTGAAATCTCCATTCCCAAAAATCTTTTTTTTGACAGTGTTTAGATAGAGGCATTACTTGTGATTTACTCCAGTTTACTTTGTATCCAGAAATTTCTGAGAATTTATTGACAGTATCGAGTAGCGGAGGGACAGATTCTTGGGGATGTGATATTAGGATTAATGTCATCAGCAAAAATTAGAAGTTTGTGCTCCTGATATCCCAATCTCACTCCTTTTATGGCCTCATGACTTCTAATTGTCTCCACCAGTGGTTCAAGGGCTATGATAAATAGTAGTGGGGAGAGGGGGCAGCCCTGTTTAGTCCCCCTGCCCCCCGTCAAGGGACAAGGCTGAAATCGAGACTAGAAGGTTTTTGGCCTTCCACATTATATGCAGAAGGCGTCTGAGGTTATCAGATGATCTGCGACCTTTTACGAATCCTACTTGGTCCGGGTTGATGATGGATTTTATAATGCAGTTAACTCTAATTCGCTAATAGTTTTGTAAGCAATTTTCCGTCACAGCATAAAAGTGAAATGGGCCGATAGCGCCCACATTCCTGTGGGTCTTTCCCCTTTTTCAGAATTACTGAAATGACCGCCTCAGTCATTGAAGGTGGGAGTTCATTCCCCTCAATGGCAGCTGTAAAGGTCTTAAATAGTTCAGGGGCAAGTTGTTCAGCAAAAGTTTTATAAAATTCGCAGGGAATACCGGGAGATTTGCCGTTTGGTAACGTCTTAATTGTGTCCTGTATTTCCTTGATTGTTATTGATCGGTCTAGCCATTGCATGTCCTCTTCAGAAATAGTAGGTAAATTTAAGTGCTCAAAGAAAGCTTTTGTTTTGTCCATATCTAGTTCTCCATCTGAGGAGTATAATTCTTCGTAGAAGTTTTTAAATGTTAGGTTAATCTCCCTCTGGGAGGTGACAAGTCTGCCCTTTTTGTCTTTCACCCCTGCAATCTGGTAAGATGCTTCTCTGGCCTTTAGCTGGCTAGCCAAGAGTTTCCCAGCTTTATCCCCTGACTCGTACCATTTTTGCTTAAGTCTAAAAAAAGAATATTCAGCCTTTTTAGAAAATATTTTATCGAGCTCGTATTTAGCTCTGACTAGATCTGATTGGCATGCTTTGGTGGGTTTAGTCCCAAATTGTTTCTCCAATCTTTTGATTTTTTTCCTCATATCTCAGGTTATTTTCCTGATCAAGCTTCTTTGAGAGGCTAGATTTCTGAATCAGAACTCCCCTCATATAAGCTTTGAAGGCATCCCAGATGTAAATTTGTTTGGTGCTGTCTTTATTAATCTTGAAAAACATATTGATATGATTTTTTTTAGGTCCTCGCATGTCAATTTGTCCTGAAGGACGCTAGTGTTCATTCGCCATGTTTTGGTTCTTTCTATTTTGCTTCCTATTGTGATCACAATGTCCACAGGGGCATGATCAGAGATGGCTATTGCTCCTATGCTACAGGCCCCTGCGTTTGTGATTAAAGAATGTGAGATTAGGAAATAATCAATGTGGGAATGGACAAAATGTCTGTTGGAGAAAACGTATAATCACGAGTGGTTGGGTTAAGTAACCTCCATATGTCATGCAAGCCGTTTTGTCTACATAGGGAGTTGATTGCATTCGTGGTTTTGGAGGGTCTAGAGGATCCGGGTTTGGATTTATCTAAGAAAGCATCAAGAGGTTGGTTAAAATCGCCTCCTAGTATGACTGGGAAATCTCCAAAATCTAGAAGAATTTTTTTGATGTTGAGAAAGAAGTCTGGGTCGTCTTCATTTGGGGCGTAAACATTTCCTAATATCACCATTTGGCCAGAGAGATTAACCAGGGGCACAAGAGTGCGCCCCGAGCTGTCTCTGAACTCTCTGTCTACCCTTACATCTAAACTTTTGGAAAATAATATAGACACCCCCCTCTGTTTTTTGTTATAGCAATTATGATAAGAATAGCTTATCCATCTACCACATACTCTAGCAGCATCTTTCTCTAGCAAATGAGTCTCTTGAAGCATAATCACGTCTGACTGTTTTTGCTTTAAGTAATCTAGTGTCTTGCGTCTCTTTTTATAAGACCCTAGCCCGTTCACATTCCAGGAAGTAAACTTTATTATCTTGTTATCCATGTGATGTGTAGGTAACATGTAGCCTGCAGTTAATGTGCACAAAGCTATGTAAAAAAAAAACTAGAATGCAGATCGTAGCCCGAGAACACCCGACAGATGGCCCCTTCCCCAACAAACTCAATAGAACATGACATCCCTCCCCAGAATCCCCCCACATAGCATTGAGCCAGAAGCTCTAAAACCCCCCATGTTTCCTTCATCCGTGTGAAGTGGCTTGCAGTCCACTAGGAGCTACCACTCCGATAGTGATAATATAATAAACAAAAATGAGAGCGACAACAACAGAATAACTATGTTGGTCACAAAGAAAAGTGTTGTTGTTGAGATATTGCTATAGCTGTGCCCCAAATAAGCTAGTAAATAAAATAGGACAGAGAAACGGCATAAATAAATAACATAAATCAAGCATTAAGGCCCTATAGAAAAGGAAAAAAAAAAAAGAAAAAAAAATCTATCTATACCTAAAACAAGAAGACATCACAGAACATTGCAACTGATTAGGTGCCAAGATGTGACTGTATATTAATTTTCAGATCCAAAAGAAAAGTAAAGAAGAAGCAATCAACCTCTAAACCGGTCTTCAAAAAGCATCTCGGCTTTCATTATTATAACAAAAGCAGTTATCCAAATGAGGTATTAAATCAAATAAAGTGGATCACGTAATCCCGCTCCCCTCAAAATAGGAGGGAGAGGGGTTATTATAAACAAGGGCAGCACGCGTCCCGATGCAACGGAGTAAAAGGCACTAAATCCTCAGCAGACAGCATCCTAAATGGATGTTTTGAAGAGAAATGATAATAAAGAACAAAAGTGGGATACCGGTCGATCCGCAGGCCAAAGTGGCTCACGTCATACATTAAATGCTTTTCAGAGAAGAGGCCCACCTGAAATATTTTCACCCTTTTTTCTTTACTCAATCTCCTCCCTTCTCATTTTGCAATAGGAAAAGAGAACGGTCATTCTGCATAATAGGCGATGTGTATCACGTAGTCGTTACTTTAAATATCTCTTGAATATTTTTGGCGAGTTGAAATATGAATCTACAATCACAGTCAGCCCCAATACTCCTCTCTATGGTGAGCATAGTCTCAGATACTCACACCCGTAATAGAACTTAGAGTCCTGCAGACTGTCCTCATCATTCTCATGGTTTATTCCGCTTCCTCAGCTGGGTGCTGTGCTGAAACGTAGCATCTCGCCTCCTCAGCGTCCTCGAACCGGTGCCGCGCCCCGTTAACAGTCACCCAAAATGTAGCGGGGTACTGTAGGGAATATCCTTTCTTCATGCAGATGTCGTGGACTTCGGTGAACTTATTCCTCTTCTCCTGCACCTCTCTGGAAAAGTCTGGGAAAATTTCCACCTTGGACACGTTCCAGGTGAATTATCCAGCCTCGCGTGCCCTGGTGCGCACTCTCTCCCGGTCAGTGTAGCGCAGAAATTTCACCAGTATGTGTTGGGGCCGCTGTGTGGGGATTCCCTTGCCTTGCTGGGTCATCGGCTCTTTCGATTTCCAGTCCCTGTGCCACCTCTGGCGTCTCCTTGAAGAGTTCACACAACATTTTTAACTACGTCTGCCACATTCGACCCTTTTTCCGACTCTTCTGGGATTCCCTTGATTCGGATTGAATTCCTCCTGCTGTAATTTTCTTGGTATTGTAGTCTTTCACCGAGCCTCGAAATCGTGTCTGTCATGTTGACCACTGTGCTGTTCAGCTTAGCGTTGTCGTCTTCCAGCTGGGAGATTCGCCGTTCAGCCTCCCCTGTTCTGTTGTTCAGCGCGATCACGTCGGCTCTGACTGAGTCACCCAAGCCCTTTATTCATTTCAAGGTTTTGGTTCATGTTACGAATTTCTCGTAGGACCTGGCTGTCCTCGTCAGCGCCGTGCCGAGGGCTGGTAGCTGCTGTAGCCGGGTTAGCTTGTTCGGGTGGGCTCAACATTTTGGTCTTAACTGTAGATTTTGAGGGTCGTTGATGGTTTCTCAGTCGCCTGCTCATGTGTTCTTAGCTCCCACGGTATATTTCAGCGTTCGAAATTAATATGCTGACTGGAAATACTAATGTTTTAACCTCTTGGAGCGGCAGCCTCGAGGAAAGCTGTTACCCGCACCGCATCGTAACTGGAAGTCGAGGGTAAGACTTTTTTAAAGGCAATAAAATGCAACTATAGACAGTTTACTCAGGGACCAAGCAGACAGAGAGACAGAATTTGAACATTTAAGGAATCTAATTTTTTCACAAAGGCAACAAACTATAGATAGTAATAGACTAAACAATTCGACTAAAACTTCCCTTCTCCAGCTTCTAAAAGGAAGATGGTGCAGTCTAAGGGTTCCAGCCCATAATGGTTCTCTAACTACCAGCCAGGATACGCCATCCAGCCCATGTACTCACAAACTCAAAAAGAAGCAAATTAATTCACAAAACTACATCAAGGCAAAATTTACAAAGGATTGACTAAATGCATGCACCCATTAAGAATAATTTAAATATCTAAATTTATCTAAGTAAAAATACAAAAGTTTCCCCTCTGTTCCATGTGTGGCTGCTTGGGTGGCCATTCAGACTCGAACAGCATCAACTTCCATCTTTATTCTTTCAGCTGTGAGTTTCTCTTTTGGAGTGACTAGGATGGATAGGATCAGGAATGAGACAGGATCAGGAATGAGACAGGATCAAGAATGAGTCCATCAGAGGGACGGCACGTGTTAGAGGCCAGACTGAGATGGTAAAAGGAACTGCCAGGCAGGAGGTCTAGACTCTAGACCAGGGGTGCCCAGTCCTGGTCCTGGAGAGCCCCTATCCAACATGTTTTAGAGGTTTCCCTGCTTCAACACACCTGATTCTAATTAATGGTCGTTATCAGGTTGTCATCAAAGTCTGCACCAGTCTGTTGATGAGACAGCCAGTTGTAGCGTGGTACGATGCTGTGCTAAAGCAGGGAAACATCTAAAACCTGCTGGATAGGGGCTCTCCAGGACCAGGATCGGGCACCCCTGATCTAACTTCATCTTTAAAAAAAAAAAAACAATTAAGACTGACTACAGCAGTTTTCACATTCTTTCTCTCCCTTTTTTTTCTCCTCCGACCTACAAAATAGAAGAATTTAATAAATATCCTCCAAGATGGGTGATTGAATCTTTTTTTTTTTGCCGAATCCAGGGCAGCTATATTTGATCTTTGCTGTTTTAAAATGATGGCTAAAGGTCTTGCTCTTGTGGACATGTAAGACCATTCACGGAGACTCCCTCCTCTATGTTGTCCATTCAGGGAGACTCCCTCCTCTATGTTGTCCATTCAGGGAGACTCCCTCCTCTATGATGTCCATTCAGGGAGACTCCTTCCTCTATGTTGTCCATTCAGGGACACTCCCTCCTCTATGATGTCCATTCAGGGAGACTCCTTCCTTTATGTTGTCCATTCAGGGAGACTCCCTCCTCTATGTTGTCCATTCAGGGACACACCCTCCTCCGTGATGTCATTGAAAGTTAATGACATCATAAAGGGAAGGAGGAGGCTGAAGGTCTTGCTTTTGTGGACGTATGGGACCATTCAGGGATATTCCCTCCTCTGAGATGTCATTGAAAGTCCATGACATCATAGAGGAGGGAGGGTAGCTTAATGTCTTGCTCCTGTGTACATGTAGGACCACTCAGGGAGACTCCCTCCTCTATGATGTCATTGAAAGTCAATGACATCATACAGGAGGGAGGATAGCTGAAGGTCGTGCTCTTGTGTACTGTAAGACCAGTCAGGGAGACTCCCTCCTCTATGTTGTCCATTCAGGGAGACTCCCTCCTCTATGATGTCCATTCAGGGAGACTCCTTCCTCTATGTTGTCCATTCAGGGAGACTCCCTCCTCTATGATGTCCATTCAGGGAGACTCCTTCCTTTATGTTGTCCATTCAGGGAGACTCCCTCCTCTATGTTGTCCATTCAGGGACACACCCTCCTCTGTGATGTCATTGAAAGTTAATGACATCATAAAGGGAAGGAGGATAGCTGAAGGTCTTGCTTTTGTGGACGTGTGGGACCATTCAGGGATATTCCCTCCTCTGTGATGTCATTGAAAGTCAATGACATCATAGAGGAGGGAGGGTAGCTTAATGTCTTGCTCCTGTGGACATGTAGGACCACTCAGGGAGACTCCCTCCTCTATGATGTCATTGAAAGTCAATGACATCATACAGGAGGGAGGATAGCTGAAGGTCTTGCTCTTGTGGACTGTAAAACCACTCAGGGAGACTCCCTCCTCTATGACGTCCATTCAGGGAGACTCCCTCCTCTATGTTGTCCATTCAGGGAGACTCCCTCCTCTATGTTGTCCATTCAGGCAGACTCCCTCCTCTATGATGTCCATTCAGGGAGACTCCTTCCTCTATGTTGTCCATTCAGGGAGACTCCCTCCTCTATGATGTCCATTCAGGGAGACTCCTTCCTCTATGTTGTCCATTCAGGGAGACTCCCTCCTCTATGTTGTCCATTCAGGGACACACCCTCCTCTGTGATGTCATTGAAAGTCAATGACATCATAAAGGGAAGGAGGGTAGCTGAAGGTCTTGCTCCTGTGGACATGTAGGACCACTCAGGGAGACTCCCTCCTCTATGATGTCATTGAAAATCAATGACATCATAGAGGAGGGAGGGTAGCGGAAGGTCTTGCTCCTGTGGACATGTAGGACCACTCTGGGAGACTCCCTCCTCTATGATGTCATTGAAAGTCAATGACATCACAGAGGAGGGAGGGTAGCGGAAGGTCTTGCTCCTGTGGACATGTAGGACCACTCTGGGAGACTCCCTCCTCTATGATGTCATTGAAAGTCAATGACATCATACAGGAAGGAGGATAGCTGAAGTTCTTGCTCTTGTGGACTGTAGGACCACTCAGGGAGACTCCCTCCCCTATGACGTCCATTCAGGGAGACTCCCTCCTCTATGATGTCCATTCAGGGAGACTCCCTCCTCTATGATGTCCATTCAGGGAGACTCCCTCCTCTATGATGTCATTAAAAGTCAATGACATCATAGATGAGTGAGGATAGCTGAAGGTCTTGCTCTTGTGGACATGTAGGACCATTCAGGGAGACTCCCTCCTCTATGATGTCCATTCAGGGAGACTCCCTCCTCTATGTTGTCCATTCAGGGAGACTCCCTCCTCTATGTTGTCCATTCAGGGACACACCCTCCTCTGTGATGTCATTGAAAGCCAATGACATCATAAAGGGAAGGAGGATAGCTGAAGGTCTTGCTTTTGTGGACGTGTTGGACCATTCAGGGATATTCCCTCCTCTGTGATGTCATTGAAAGTCAATGACATCATACAGGAGGGAGGGTAGCTGAAGGTCTTGCTCCTGTGGACATGTAGGACCACTCAGGGAGACTCCCTCCTCTATGATGTCATTGAAAGTCAATGACATCATACGGGAGGGAGGATAGCTTAATGTCTTGCTTCTGTGGACATGTAGGACCACCCAGGGAGACTCCTTCCTCTATGTTTTCCATTCAGGGAGACTCCCTCCTCTATGTTGTCCATTCAGGGACACACCCTCCTCTGTGATGGCATTGAAAGTCAATGACATCATAAAGGGAAGGAGGATAGCTGAATGTCTTGCTTTTGTGGACGTGTGGGACCATTCAGGGATATTCCCTCCTCTGTGATGTCATTGAAAGTCAATGACATCATAGAGGAGGGAGGGTAGCTGAAGGTCTTGCTCCTGTGGACATGTAGGACCACTCAGGGAGACTCCCTCCTCTATGATGTCATTGAAAGTCAATGACATCATAGAGGAGGGAGGGTAGCGGAAGGTCTTGCTCCTGTGGACATGTAGGACCACTCTTGGAGACTCCCTCCTCTATGATGTCATTGAAAGTCAATGACATCATAGAGGAGGGAGGGTAGCGGAAGGTCTTGCTCCTGTGGACATGTAGGACCACTCTGGGAGATTCCCTCCTCTATGATGTCATTGAAAGTCAATGACATCATACAGGAAGGAGGATAGCTGAAGGTCTTGCTCTTGTGGACATGTAGGACCATTCAGGGAGACTCACTCCTCTATGATGTCCATTCAGGGAGACTCCCTCCTCTATGTTTTCCATTCAGGGAGACTCCCTCCTCTATGTTGTCCATTCAGGGACACACCCTCCTCTGTGATGTCATTGAAAGTCAATGACATCATAAAGGGAAGGAGGATAGCTGAAGGTCTTGCTTTTGTGAATGTGTTGGACCATTCAGGGATATTCCCTCCTCTGTGATGTCATTGAAAGTCAATGACATCATACAGGAGGGAGGGTAGCTGAAGGTCTTGCTCCTGTGGACATGTAGAACCACTCAGGTAGACTCCCTCCTCTATGATGTCATTGAAAATCAATGACATCATACAGGAGGGAGGATAGCTTAATGTCTTGCTTCTGTGGACATGTAGGACCACCCAGGGAGACTCCCTCCTCTATGATGTCATTGAAAGTCAATGACATCATACAGGAGGGAGGATAGCTGAAGATCTTGCTCTTGTGGACTGTAGGACCACTTAGGGAGACTCCCTCCTCTATGACGTCCATTCAGGGAGACTCCCTCCTCTATGATGTCCATTCAGGGAGACTCCCTCCTCTATGATGTCATTAAAAGTCAATGAAATCATAGAGGAGGGAGGATAGCTGAAGGTCTTGCTCTTGTGGACTGTAAGACCACTCAGGGAGACTCCCTCCTCTATGACGTCCATTCAGGGAGACTCCCTCCTCTATGATGTCCATTCAGGGAGACTCCCTCCTCTATGATGTCATTAAATGTCAATGAAATCATAGAGGAGGGAGGATAGCTGAAGGTCTTACTCTTGTGGACTGTAAGACCACTCAGGGAGACTCCCTCCTCTATGACGTCCATTCAGGGAGACTCCCTCCTCTATGTTGTCCATTCAGGGAGACTCCCTCCTCTATGTTGTCCATTCAGGGAGACTCCCTCCTCTATGATGTCCATTCAGGGAGACTCCTTCCATTATGTTGTCCATTCAGGGAGACTCCCTCCTCTATGTTGTCCATTCAGGGACACACCCTCCTCTGTGATGTTATTGAAAGTTAATGACATCATAAAGGGAAGGAGGATAGCTGAAGGTCTTGCTTTTGTGGACGTGTGGGACCATTTAGGGACCTCATAGAGGAGGGAGTCTCCCTGAGTGGTCTCACAGTCCACAAGAGCAAGACCTTCAGCTATCCTCCCTCCTGTATGATGTCATTGACTTTCGATGACATCACAGAGGAGGGAGCGTAGCTTAATGTCTTGCTCCTGTGGACATGTAGGACCACTCAGGGAGACTCCCTCCTCCATGATGTCATTGAAAGTCAATGACATCATACAGGAGGGAGGATAGCTGAAGGTCTTGCTCTTGTGGACTGTGAGACCACTCAGGGAGACTCCCTCCTCTATGAGGTCCATTCAGGGAGACTCCCTCCTCTATGTTGTCCATTCAGAGAGACTCCCTCCTCTATGTTGTCCATTCAGGGAGACTCCCTCCTCTATGACGTCCATTCAGGGAGACTCCCTCCTCTATGATGTCCATTCAGGGACACACCCTCCTCTGTGATGTCATTGAAAGTCAATGACATCATAAAAGGAAGGAGGATAGCTGAAGGTCTTGCTTTTGTGGACGTGTGGGACCATTCAGGGATATTCCCTCTGTAATGTCATTGAAAGTCAATGACATCATAGAGGAGGGAGGGTAGCTGAAGGTCTTGCTCCTGTGCACATGTAGGACCACTCAGAGAGACTCCCTCCTCTATGATGTCATTGAAAGTCAATGACATCATACAGGAGGGAGGATAACTTAATGACTTGCTCCTGTGGACATGTAGGACCATTATGGGAGACTCCCTCCTCTATGATGTCCATTCAGGGAGACTCCCTCCTCTATGTTGTCCATTCAGGGAGACTCCCTCCTCTATGTTGTCCATTCAGGGAGACTCCCTCCTCTATGATGTCCATTCAGGGAGACTCCCTCCTCTATGTTGTCCATTCAGGGAGACTCCCTCCTCTATGTTGTCCATTCAGGGAGACTCCCTCCTCTATGATGTCCATTCAGGGACACACCCTCCTCTGTGATGTCATTGAAAGTCAATGACATCATAAAAGGAAGGAGGATAGCTGAAGGTCTTGCTTTTGTGGACGTGTGGGACCATTCAGGGATATTCCCTCTGTAATGTCATTGAAAGTCAATGACATCAGGGTAGCGGAAGGTCTTGCTCCTGTGGACATGTAGGACCACTCTGGGAGATTCCCTCCTCTATGATGTCATTGAAAGTCAATGACATCATACAGGAAGGAGGATAGCTGAAGGTCTTGCTCTTGTGGACATGTAGGACCATTCAGGGAGACTCCCTCCTCTATGACGTCCATTCAGGGAGACTCCCTCCTCTATGATGTCCTTTCAGGGAGACTCCCTCCTCTATGATGTCATTAAAAGTCAATGAAATCATAGAGGAGGGAGGATAGCTGAAGGTCTTGCTCTGGTGGACATGTAGGACCACTCAGGGAGACTCCCTCCTCTATGTTGTCCATTCAGGGAGACTTCCTCCTCTATGTTGTCCATTCAGGGAGACTCCCTCCTCTATGATGTCCATTCAGGGAGACTCCTTCCTCTATGTTTTCCATTCAGGGAGACTCCCTCCTCTACGATGTCCATTCAGGGAGACTCCTTCCTCTATGTTGTCCATTCAGGGAGACTCCCTCCTCTATGTTGTCCATTCAGGGACACACCCTCCTCTGTGATGTCATTGAAAGTCAATGAATCATAAAGGGAAGGAGGGTAGCTTAATGTCTTGCTCCTGTGGACATGTAGGACCACTCAGGGAGACTCCCTCCTCTATGATGTCATTGAAAGTCAATGACATCATACAGGAGGGAGGGTAACTGAAGGTCTTGCTCCTGTAGACATGTAGGACCACTCAGGGAGACTCCCTCCTCTATGATGTCATTGAAAGTCAATGACATTATACAGGAGGGAGGATAGCTTAATGTCTTGCTCCTGTGGACATATAGGACCACCCAGGGAGACTCCCTCCGCTATGATGTCATTGAAAGTCAATGACATCATACAGGAGAGAGGATAGCTGAAGGTCTTGCTCTTGTGGACTGTAGGACCACTCAGGGAGACTCCCTCCTCTATGACGTCCATTCAGGGAGACTCCCTCCTCTATGATGTCCATTCAGGGAGACTCCCTCCTCTATGATGTCCATTCAGGGAGACTCCCTCCTCTATGATGTCATTAAAAGTCAATGACATCATAGATGAGGGAGGATAGCTGAAGGTCTTGCTCTTGTGGACATGTAGGACCATTATGGGAGACTTCCTCCTCTATGATGTCTATTCAGGGAGACTCCCTCCTCTATGTTGTCCATTCAGGGAGACTCCCTCCTCTATGATGTCCATTCAGGGAGACTCCCTCCTCTATGTTGTCCATTCAGGGAGACTCCCTCCTCTATGTTGTCCATTCAGGGAGACTCCCTCCTCTATGATGTCCATTCAGGGACACACCCTCCTCTGTGATGTCATTGAAAGTCAATGACATCATAAAAGGAAGGAGGATAGCTGAAGGTCTTGCTTTTGTGGACGTTTGGGACCATTCAGGGATATTCCCTCTGTAATGTCATTGAAAGTCAATGACATCATAGAGGAGGGAGGGTGGCTGAAGGTCTTGCTCCTGTGGACATGTAGGACCACTCAGAGAGACTCCCTCCTCTATGATGTCATTGAAAGTCAATGACATCATACAGGAGGGAGGATAGCTGAAGGTCTTGCTCTTGTGGACTGTAGGACCACTCAGGGAGACTCCCTCCTATATGACGTCCATTCAGGAAGACTCCCTCCTCTATGATGTCCATTCAGGGAGACTCCTTCCTCTATCATGTCCATTCAGGGAGACTCCCTCCTCTTTCATGTCGATTCAAGGAGACTCCCTCCTCTATCATGTCCATTCAGGGAGACTCCCTCCTCTATGATGTCCATTCAGGGAGATTCCCTCCTCTATGATGTCATTGAAAGTCAATGACATCATAGAGGAGGAGGATAGCTGAAGGTCTTGCTCCTGTGGAATTGTTAGACCACTTAGGAAGACTCCCTGCTCTATGATATTCATTCAGGGAGATTCCCTCCTCTATGATGTCATTGAAAGTCAATGACATCATAGAGGAGGGAGGGTAGCTGAAGGTCTTGCTCCTGTGGACATGTAGGACCACTCAGGGAGACTCCCTCCTCTATAATGTAATTGAAATTCAATGACATCATAAAGGGAAGGAGGATAGCTGAATGTCTTGCTTTTGTGGACGTGTGGGACCATTCAGGGAGATTCCCTCCTCTATGATGTCATTGAAAGTCAATGACATCATAGAGGAGGGAGGGTAGCTGAAGGTCTTGCTCCTGTGGACATGTAGGACATGTAGTTTATGATATTTGCTCGGGGGTCATGCTCTGGGTCTCTGTAAAGCGCCTAGAGACAATTGTCATTGTAACAGACGCTATATAAATAAAATTGATTTGAATTGAATTGAATTGAATTCAGGGAGACTTCCTCCTCTATGATGTCCATTCAGGGAGACTCCCTCCTCTATGATGTCATTAAAAGTCAATGGCATCATAGATGAGGGAGGATAGCTGAAGGTCTTGCTCTTGTGGACATGTAGGACCATTCAGGGAGACTCCCTCCTCTATGATGTCCATTCAGGGAGACTCCCTCCTTTATGTTGTCCATTCAGGGAGACTCCCTCCTCTATGATGTCCATTCAGGGAGACTCCTTCCTCTATGTTGTCCATTCAGGAAGACTCCCTCCTCTATGTTGTCCATTCAGGGAGACACCCTCCTCTGTGATGTCATTGAAAGTCAATGACATCATAAAGGGAAGGAGGATAGCTGAAGGTCTTGCTTTTGTGGACGTGTGGGACCATTCAGGGATATTCCCTCCTCTGTGATGTCATTGAAAGTCAATGACATCATAGAGGAGGGAGGGTAGCTGAAGGTCTTGCTCTTGTGGACTGTAAGACCACTCAGGGAGATTCCCTCCTCTATAATGTCCATTCAGGGAGACTCCCTCCTCTATGATGTCCATTCAGGGAGAGTCCCTCCTCTATGATGTCCATTCAGGGAGACTCCCTCCTCTATGATGTCATTAAAAGTTAATGACATCATAGATGAGGGAGGATAGCTGAAGGTCTTGCTCTTGTGGACATGTAGGACCACTCTGGGAGACTCCCTCCTCTATGATGTCATTGAAAGTTAATGACATCATACAGGAAGGAGGATAGCTGAAGGTCTTGCTCTTTTGGACTGTAGGACCACTCAGGGAGACTCTCTCCTCTGTGACGTCCATTCAGGGAGACTCCCTCCTCTATGATGTCCATTCAGGGAGAGTCCCTCCTCTATGATGTCCATTCAGGGAGACTCCCTCCTCTATGATGTCATTAAAAGTCAATGACATCATAGATGAGGGAGGATAGCTGAAGGTCTTGCTCTTGTGGACATGTAGGACCATTCAGGGAGACTCCCTCCTCTATGACGTCCATTCAGGGAGACTCCCTCCTCTATAATGTCCTTTCAGGGAGACTCCCTTCTCTATGATGTCATGAAAAGTCAATGAAATCATAGAGGAGGGAGGATAGCTGAAAGTCTTGCTCTTGTGGACATGTAGGACCACTCAGGGAGACTCCCTCCTCTATGTTGTCCATTCAGGGAGACTTCCTCCTCTATGTTCTCCATTCAGGGAGACTCCCTCCTCTATGATGTCCATTCAGGGACACTCCTTCCTCTATGTTTTCCATTCAGGGAGACTCTCTCCTCTATGATGTCCATTCAGGGAGACTCCTTCCTCTATGTTGTCCATTCAGGGAGACTCCCTCCTCTGTGATGTCATTGAAAGTCAATGACATCATAAAAGGAAGGAGGATAGCTGAAGGTCTTGCTTTTGTGGACGTGTGGGACCATTCAGGGATATTCCCTCCTCTGTGATGTCATTGAAAGCCAATGACATCATACAGGAAGGAGGATACCTGAAGGTCTTGCTCTTGTGGACTGTAGGACCACTCAGGGAGACTCCCTCCTCTATGACGTCCATTCAGGGAGACTCCCTCCTCTATGATGTCCATTCAGGGAGACTCCCTCCTCTATGATGTCCATTCAGGGAGACTCCCTCCTCTATGATGTCATTAAAAGTCAATGACATCATAGATGAGGGAGGATAGCTGAAGGTCTTGCTCTTGTGGACATGTAGGACCATTCAGGGAGACTCCCTCCTCTATGACGTCCATTCAGGGAGACTCCCTCCCCTATGATGTCCATTCAGAGAGACTCCCTCCTCTATGATGTCCTTAAAAGTCAATGAAATCATAGAGGAGGGAGGATAGCTGAAGGTCTTGCTCTTGTGGACATGTAGGACCATTCAGGGAGACTCCCTCCTCTATGATGTCCATTCAGGGAGACTCCCTCCTCTATGTTGTCCATTCAGGGAGACTCCCTCCTCTATGTTGTCCATTCAGGGAGACTCCCTCCTCTATGTTGTCCATTCAGGGAGACTCCCTCCTCTATGATGTCCATTCAGGGAGACTCCTTCCTCTATGTTGTCCATTCAGGGAGACTCCCTCCTCTGTGATGTCCATTCAGGGAGACTCCCTCCTCTGTGATGTCATTGAAAGTTAATGACATCATAAAGGGAAGGAGGATAGCTGAAGGTCTTGCTTTTGTGGACGTGTGGGACCATTCAGGGATATTCCCTCCTCTCTGATGTCATTTAAAGTCAGTGACATCATAGAAGAGGGAGGGTAGGTGAAGGCCTTGCTCCTGTGGACATGTAGGACCACTCAGGGAGACTACCTCCTCTATGATGTCATTGAAAGTCAATGACATCATAGAGGAGGGAGGGTAGCTGAAGGTCTTGCTCCTGTGGACATGTAGGACCACTCTGGGAGACTACCTCCTCTATGATGTCATTGAAAGTCGATGACATCATACAGGGAGGAGGATAGCTGAAGGTCTTGCTCTTGTGGACTGTAGGACCACTCAGGGAGACTCCCTCCTCTATGACGTCCATTCAGGGAGACTCCCTCCTCTGTGTTGTCCATTCAGGGAGACCCCCTCCTCTCTGATGTCCATTCAGGGAGATTTCCTTCTCAATGATGTCATTGAAAGTCAATGACATCATAGATGAGGGAGGATAGCTGAAGGTCTTGCTCTTGTGGACATGTAGGACCATTCAGGGAGACTCCCTCCTTTATGATGTCCATTCAGGGAGACTCCCTCCTCTATGTTGTCCATTCAGGGAGACTCCCTCCTCTTTGATGTGCATTCAGGGAGACTCCTTCATCTATGTTGTCCATTCAGGGAGACTCCCTCCTCTATGTTGTCCATTCAAGGACACACCCTCCTCTGTGATGTCATTGAAAGTCAATGACATCATAAAGGGAAGGAGGATAGCTGAAGGTCTTGCTTTTGTGGACGCTTGGGACCATTCAGGGATATTCCCTTCTCTGTGATGTCATTGAAAGTCAATGACATCAAAGAGGAGGGAGGGTAGCTCAAGGTCTTGCTCCTGTGGACATGTAGGACCACTCTGGGAGACTCCCTCCTCTATGACGTCCATTCAGGGAAACTCCCTCCTCTATGTTGTCCATTCAGGGAGACTCCCTCCTTTATGTTGTCCATTCAGGGAGACTCCCTCCTCTATGATGTCCATTCAGGGAGACTCCTTCCTCTATGTTGTCCATTCAGGGAGACTCCCTCCTCTATGAATTCCATTCAGGGAGACTCTCTCCTCTGTGATGTCATTGAATGTTAATGACATCATAAAGGGAAGGAGGAGAGCTGAAGGTCTTGCTTTTGTGGACATGTGGGACCATTCAGGGATTTTCCCTTCTCTCTGATGTCATTGAAAGTCAATGACATCATAGAAGAGGGAGGGTAGCTGAAGGCCTTGCTCCTGTGGATATGTAGGACCACTCAGGGAGACTACCTCATCTATGATGTCATTGAAAGTCAATGACATCATACAGGAAGGAGGATAGCTGAAGGTCTTGCTCTTGTGGACTGTAGGACCACTCAGGGAGACTCCCTCCTCTATGACGTCC
This sequence comes from Hirundichthys speculiger, assembly GCA_018398805.1. Lineage (NCBI taxonomy): Eukaryota > Metazoa > Chordata > Actinopteri > Beloniformes > Exocoetidae > Hirundichthys > Hirundichthys speculiger. The sequence goes on along the minus strand of JAGFBZ010000365.1, from coordinate 299,637 downwards.
ATTCAGGGAGACTCCCTCCTCTGTGATGTCCATTCAGGGAGACCCCCTCCTCTCTGATGTCCATTCAGGGAGATTTCCTTCTCAATGATGTCATTGAAAGTCAATGACATCATAGATGAGGGAGGATAGCTGAAGGTCTTGCTCTTGTGGACATGTAGGACCATTCATGTAGACTCCCTCCTTTATGATGTCCATTCAGGGAGACTCCCTCCTCTATGTTGTCCATTCAGGGAGACTCCCTCCTCTATGATGTGCATTCAGGGAGACTCCTTCATCTATGTTGTCCATTCAGGGAGACTCCCTCCTCTATGTTGTCCATTCAAGGACACACCCTCCTCTGTGATGTCATTGAAAGTCAATGACATCATAAAGGGAAGGAGGATAGCTGAAGGTCTTGCTTTTGTGGACGCGTGGGACCATTCAGGGATATTCCCTCCTCTGTGATGTCATTGAAAGTCAATGACATCAAAGAGGAGGGAGGGTAGCTCAAGGTCTTGCTCCTGTGGACATGTAGGACCACTCAGGGAGACTCCCTCCTGTATGATGTCATTGAAAGTCAATGACATCATGCAGGAGGGAGGATAGCTTAATGTCTTGCTCCTGTGGACATGTAGGACCACTCAGGGAGACTCCCTCCTCTATGATGTCATTGAAAGTCAATGACATCATAGAGGAGGGAGGATAGCTGAAGGTCTTGTTCCTGTGGACATGTAGGACCACTCTGGGAGACTCCCTCCTCTATGATGTCATTGAAAGTCAATGACATCATACAGGAAGGAGGATAGCTGAAGGTCTTGCTCCTGTGGACATGTAGGACCACTCAGGGAGACTCCCTCCTCTATGACGTCCATTCAGGGAGACTCCCTCCTCTGTGATGTCCATTCAGGGAGACCCCCTCCTCTCCGATGACCATTCAGGGAGATTTCCTTCTCAATGATGTCATTGAAAGTCAATGACATCATAGATGAGGGAGGATAGCTGAAGGTCTTGCTCTTGTGGACATGTAGGACCATTCAGGGAGACTCCCTCCTCTATGATGTCCATTCAGGGAGACTCCCTCCTCTATGTTGTCCATTCAGGGAGACTCCCTCCTCTATGATGTCCATTCAGGGAGACTCCTTCCTCTATGTTGTCCATTCAGGGAGACTCCCTCCTCTATGTTGTCCATTCAAGGACACACCCTCCTCTGTGATGTCATTGAAAGTCAATGACATCATAAAGGAAAGGAGGATAGCTGAAGGTCTTTCTTTTGTGGAAGCGTGGGACCATTCAGGGATATTCCCTCCTCTGTGATGTCATTGAAAGTCAATGACATCAAAGAGGAGGGAGGGTAGCTCAAGGTTTTGCTCCTGTGGACATGTAGGACCACTCAGGGAGACTCCCTCCTCTATGATGTCATTGAAAGTCAATTACATCATACAGGAGGGAGGATAGCTTAATGTCTTGCTCCTGTGGACATGTAGGACCACTGAGGGAGACTCCCTCCTCTATGATGTCATTGAAAGTCAATGACATCATACAGGAGGGAGGATAGCTGAAGGTCTTGCTCTGGTGGACTGTAGGACCACTCAGGGAGACTCCCTCCTCTATGACGTCCATTCAGGGAGACTCCCTCCTCTATGATGTCCATTCAGGGAGACTCCCTCCTCTATGATGTCATTAAAAGTCAATGAAATAATAGAGGAGGGAGGATAGCTGAAAGTCTTGCTCTTGTGGACATGTAGGACCATTCAGGGAGACTCCCTCCTCTATGATGTCCATTTAGGGAGACTCCCTCCTCTATGTTGTCAATTCAGGGAGACTCCCTCCTCTATGATGTCCATTCAGGGAGACTCCTTCCTCTATGTTGTCCATTCAGGGAGACTCCCTCCTCTATGATGTCCATTCAAGGAGACTCCTTCCTCTATGTTGTCCATTCAGGGAGACTCCCTCCTCTATGTTGTCCATTCAGGGACACACCCTCCTCTGTGATGTCATTGAAAGTCAATGACATCATAAAAGGAAGGAGGATAGCTGAAGGTCTTGCTTTTGTGGACGTGTGGGACCATTCAGGGATATTCCCTCCTCTGTGATGTCATTGAAAGTCAATGACATCATAGAGGAGGGAGGGTAGCTGAAGGTCTTGCTCCTGTGGACATGTAGGACCACTCATGGAGACTCCCTCCTCTATGATGTCATTGAAAGTCGATGACATCATACAGGAGGGAGGATAACTTAATGTCTTGCTCCTGTGGACATGTAGGACCACTCAGGGAGATTCCCTCCTCTATGATGTCATTTAAAGTCAATGACATCATACAGGAGGGAGGATAGCTGAAGGTCTTGCTCTTGTGGACTCTAGGACCACTCAGGGAGACTCCCTCCTCTATGACGTCCATTCAGGGAGACTCCCTCCTCTATGGTGTCCATTCAGGGAGACTTCCTCCTCTATGATGTCCATTCAGGGAGACTCCCTCCTCTATGTTGTCCATTCAGGGAGACTCCCTTCTCTATGTTGTCCATTCAGGGAGACTCCCTCCTCTATGATGTCCATTCAGGGAGACTCCCTCCTCTATGATGTCATTAAAAGTCAATGAAATCATAGAGGAGGGAGGATAGCTGAAGGTCTTGCTCTTGTGGACATGTAGGACCATTCAGGGAGACTCCCTCCTCTATGATGTCCAATCAGGGAGACTCCCTCCTCTATGTTGTCCATTTAGGGAGACTCCCTCCTCTATGATGTCATTGAAAGTCAATGACATCATAGAGGAGGGAGGATAGCTGAAGGTCTTGCTCTTGTGGACACTTTAGGACCATTCAGGGAGACTCCCTCCTCTATGATGTCCATTTAGGGAGACTCCCTCCTCTATGATGTCATTGAAAGTCAATGACATCATAGAGGAGGGAGGATAGCTGAAGGTCTTGCTCTTGTGGACATGCAGGACCACTCAGGGAGACTCCCTCCTCTATAATGTCCATTCAGGGAGACTCCCTTCTCTATGATTTCCATTTAGGGATATTCCCTCCTCTGTGATGTCATCAAAACTCAATGACATCATAGAGGAGGGAGGATAGCTGAAGGTCCTGCTCTTGTGGACATGTAGGACCACTCAGGGAGACTCCTTCCTCCATGATGTCATTGAAAGTCAATGACATCATAGAGGAGGGAGGATAGCCTAAGGTCTTGCTCTTGTGGACATGTAGGACCATCCAGGGACACTCCTTCCTCTATGATGTCATTGAAAGTCAATGACATCATACAGGAGGGAGGGTAGCTGAAGGTCTTGCTCTTGTGGACATGTAGGACCATTCAGGGACACTCCTTCCTCTATGATGTCATTGAAAGTCAATGTTAGAAAAATCTTTAGGAGCATGTTTTTGTTCTGGTCACTTCTAAGATGATGACAATCACATAATAATGATCATAATAATACCGTAGATACATCAGAAAACAAGGTGTATTATTTACATGATTTAAATAAGTATTTTGTTGAAATTCTGGCTTTATTAAGAAATAAGAGTATCCACTCTTATTTATCCACTCTTTAAAGCAATTTTTGACATGAGTAACATCACATTCAAGGCTAGTCTTGTGATTTGATGTCTTACCAACATGTTTTTTTGCAGAAATAGTGTTTGTCTCTTACATGCAGCAGTTTTCAGAAGCGCAGAAGTACAACTGTTCACTTTTTACAGCTGTCTTGTTTGGTGTGATTTCGGGATGAAATCATTGTATTGTTCTTTCTTCATGGTTTCCAGTGTGATCCGCATCAGCAGGATTGGCTGGCACACACTCCTCAACTTCCTGTTTCACACAGGACTGACATTTGGAGTTTTTGCTGGAGGCATCAATCAAATCAACTTCCCCTTCATTTGTCAGATTGTAAGTGTGTCTTATCTTCCTTTTTACTGCATATTTTCAGTGTTCTGCTTTGTATCCTGCCTGTGGTCTGGAGTCAAACAGCTACATGTTTGTCCTGAGGCCAACAAGGGACTGGATTTCAATCAGGCATTAAGATAAATGACTCTGCTAAGAGCAATAAATAGTCTCCAATAGGGATGTGTACCGAGAGCTGGTATTTTTTGGTACCGGTTCCTAAATTTAAGTGCAGCTTAACCTAAAAAGAAGTTTGATGTATCAGTTGTTATAATTAGCCTATTGTTGTTGTTGTTGTTGTTGTTGTTGTTGTTGTTATTATTATTATTATTATTATTATTATTATTATTATTATTATTATTATTATTATTATTATTAGGCCTATTATTATTATTATTTAATAAAGTATCCCAATGATTTTAGAAGCACATGCTTTTTTTTCAGTGTTGGTATCGAATAGAGTATCGAGAACCGTGGAAATTTGCTAGTATTGGTATTGACTACGGAAATTCTGGTATTGTGACAACCCTACTTGAGACTTTGCATGTAGTGTTTGTTTTTTGGGTGTGTTCAGGGCACAGACAGAACATTAAAGATTATATGATTACAAAGTTACATGCATAACAAATCATTAATTTTCTTGGTCAATTAAAAATAAAATCAATAGGCTTTACTATTATTATTATTATTATTATTATCATTATTATTATTATCATTATTATTATTGTTGTTGTTGTTGTTGTTGTTGTTGTTGTTATTATTATTATTGTTATTGTTATTATTATTATTATTATTATGGATATATTGAGGAAGAGCAGCATAATGATGAGGCGGTGTCGGATGCTGAGGAGATGGCGGTCAGCAGTAGGGTGGGAATGGGAGAAAGTAGGGAAAGGGTGGGAATGGATGGCAATAAAACAAGCAGCTATTGCAATTCTAATCACTGTCATGGTCTATTCCTGGATTACTTATTCCTTACTTTTTTAGCTTTTTTCTGTCCTCTATTCACACGTGCAATGTCGGGCCCCTTTGACCTCAAAACCCATGTGGAATAGAGGACAGCTTCACCACTGACAGAAATATATATACAATCAGCATAAATATATTTTTGATATTGCTGCAGTGTGGAGCTACCCCCCCCCCCTTTTTACACTCACCTCTCTTTGTTGCACTGCCAAACAGGTGTGGAACTGGGACCTCTACTGGGTGCAGGACCTGAAAATTTTTTCAAGAAAATATACAATTTTGATATCAAGATTTTAAAAGGCTTTAACTTGAAAGCAGTTTGAGATAAATACTGTCAATGAGAAATATCTCCAGATTGTCTCCACGATAACCAACAGGCTCATCAAAATTTATTCTCCACTTTTGATAATATTCCTCTTCTCTCAAAAACTCAGCCACCACCATCATCACCACCGTGATTTCTGTGCGCCATTAGCGGTGTTTTTTTCACCGGCTTCTCCCTTGTTGCCAGAACTGTTTCATCCCCACTACATTTTTCCATATTTGCGGTGTTATGAGCCCCCCCTGACACCTGGACCTGCTTGGCAATCGCAGAATGTTTTCACCCCGGTCACACTGAGGCAAAACATCCGCTATACTGTCTGCTGATTGTGCATTACAGCGCGGACTCGCCGTCAATACTGATGTCAGTTTCTGCTTCACTGGACAACTGCATGTCTTCCTCCTCTGAATCGGAGTTAGCCAGAACCTGACAAATTACTCTTGTGGACGATAAACCTACCTCTCAGCATCATGAGTAAATGAAAAAAAAAAGAAAAAAGACTCATTCGCTCTGCTCTCGCAACGCCCTGCATCCTTCCTCTGCTGAGCCGTGTGTCTCTCCGGCGGAGGGTGTTTACAAACTCATTTTACGCTAAAATTTTGAATAATGCCACCAACAAAAATGGTTCTCAGATTACAGACACACATGTCCACCATCTCCTGGTGAAAAGTAGTAACTAGATTCAGCACAACTAGATGCTGGTACTAGATATTCCAGTAAATGAACTGGTGGGAGAAGATGGAACTCACGTAACATGGATGGTTAGAAACAGGTGCGGGGAGGGATGAACCGCGGGTGCAAAGCAAAAGGAAAAAAGTTATTTCTTACTTCTCTCTGGCCTTTCTGGCGATGAGTCTCTGCTGCTCTCAGCCAATCCAACCGGCAGCCATTCGTCCGACAAATCTCCATCGAGTTCACTAAATTCGTCAGAACTTTCTCCGGAGCAGAGCTAGGGCAACACGGGCAAAGTCTGCCGTGAGCGCGGCCGAACTCCGCTTGGACCTGGTTGGTCGTCCCGGGCTTTCACTCCTCTCCTTGGCTCTGATCCTCTATGATCTCCATCACCTCCATCATCTTTTTTCCATTCACTCCTCGAACTACCGACACCGACACACTGTTGGAGTGTGAGCTGTTTGTACTTGTCCTTGCTACCACGCTGCGCCATCTTCTCCTCAGACAAATCTGCATCGTGGCAGACTTTATAGGAAGTGTGGATGCTGCCATCTGGAGGATCTAAACACTAACTACGATGCTGAGAACTCTGATATCTATTGAGAAGCTCCGCCAGAGTGTTTCCGAGCAAACCCCGTTCAAAAACATATTTTGTGCAATTGACGTCTATAGACGTCAATTGCGCGTTCGGATTAAACGTTCGGATTTGAATGGACGTCTATAGACGTTAATGGCAGTGAATGAGTTAAAGTGCAGGCACAAAGACAGTGAGACGAGGAGGCTCGGTGTATTTATGTGCTGCAGGGGGCACTCTGCCTCTGCCGGGGACTCCGGCTGTGTGATGTGGGTCTTTAGCCAGTAAGGGAGGCGCTGACATCACTTTCACACCTTGTTGTAAAACAGGGGTGTCCAATCTTGGTCCTCGAGATCCCCTACCCAACATGTTTTAGAGGTTTCCCTACTTCAACACCTGATTCTAATTAATGCTCATTATCAGGTTGTCATCAAAATCTGCACAAGTCTGTTGATGAGACAGCCAGCCACTTGAAATATCTAAAACCTGCTGGATAGGGGCTCTCAAGGACCAGGATTGGGCACCCCTGTTGTAAAACAATTAGGTGCAAAGCTTGTTGGGAGCTTGAGTCCTTTTTTGGTGTGTTTTGTCTCAAAGGCCTCGCAGTCTCTGTGTAACACATGGTGGCCCAACACAGCCAACAAGCTATAAGCTGGCCGCTGGTTAGGCTTCTTGCGTGGACAAAGCTGCCAGCTACTGAGCTACTGTGCTGGAAAAATTATTGACTCTGTTCTAGCCTCTAAAAGACTGAGGAGTCTGAGTAAGATCAACAATTAACCTTAAATAGCAACACTTAGCTGGATTTTTTACAGAATATATTTTCCATATGCATGCAAAAGGGGTCAGATCTGCACCTCAGCAGGCGGTTGCAGGAAATGGCAGTTTGACAGAAGAAGACAGTAAGCTTTAACACCACTAAGACCAAATAAAGATGGGACTCCTGCCCGGCGCCCGTGATGGCGTCACACAGGAGAAACCCAGTTATATAGAAGGCTATATCAGAAATTATGTCCATAGATGCTCTGGACAAAGAGGTACCTGTGATCTGTGAAGTTTACCATAACATCATCTGCAGACCTTTCAAGGCCTACTCACAGCTGGCAGCAACAGTCTGTTAGTATAGTTGACAGCAAGACTAAACATATTGCAGCAGAGCTGAGACATTGGATTATTGAACTGAGATTTATAGAGAACTCAGAACTTCAATTTTATCAACTGATCACAGAACATCTCAAACTCAAAGGGAAATGGTCATCTACCTACCCTGCTTATGGTGCTTACAACACAACTATGTGCAATCACCAAGAGCCACAGAAGGTAACCAAATAGAAACAGAAACACAGAAAAACCACCCACATTGCCACAGTCAGCCCAGGGCACCCCATAAGTCACTGCGTGGCGCTACCTGGGAGCAGCAGCAGCATCACTGATCACTGTGACAATATTATCTTTAAAATACGAATGACTATGCTCTTTCTAATCATGGCTCAGAAGTCAATAAAGTGCCAATCACTAAAGTGATGGCAACTTTCCATCTATATGTGAATTAAAAATCTCTGAATTAAGATTAACTACTAATTTTGGAGTTGTTGTTTTTTTTTTTTGGCATACAGTCATAGATGTGAAATCTAACTATGGAGGCCACAACTGCTTTTTTAACCAGGTTTATGTTTAAATTTGTTTGAATGTAAATGTTTAAAACATTTTAACATGAGCGTTGATGAAGATTACCTGACTTGCTTTTGGAGCCAAGCACCCCCCCCCCAGGGGTCATTCAAGGAACTGCAATTTTCTTCACCTCCTGGTTTCCTAAGACTACCAAGCTGGTTGTAGCACCTTGTCAGGTTTAGCAACCTAAAACATTATTATTCACATACTGGGAAAGAAGACACAGAGAGTTATATTCTTATTACTCGTGAGGAGAGACGGCCAGAGACGTATCTTAGTTACAAACCGCTCTGACACGCTCTGCCGCTCCTTCGCCTTTTATTCAGAAAAGAGAAACGCCAGTTACACAGAAAGCAGCTTTTAGTATGGGTGGACCCAAGGTTCTGAGGGTAGACTACCTAGATCCCAAAGTCACCACGAGGGATTATTCTGCCCTTTGCTTGAGGTGGGACTCTCTGTCCAACAGTTCCTTTCCCAATTTACCAGATATAAGGGGGTAGGTTGCCCCTCAGAGTTTCCATCATTTAGTGGATATATGTCGTTGCCCGGACGACGCCTGGCATGGACGCTTCTCGCTGCTGCTCCAGGGACTTATCCCTGCGACGATGGACACTCCAGTTTGTGCCCGGCTTGTGGTGATCTGCGGTCGGATGTCAACATACTGTCTGCAGGGGGCGGATCGTTCCTCTTGCGGCTGGTGGAGACCTTCCGCCGCAGACATGGACGATGTCGCTGGAGGCCGGTTCGGGAAAGCTAAGCTAAGTAGCCCTGAACTGCTTCCCGCGGCAACCACCGCCACTGGATCCGGGCTGCAGCGTCACTGAGCCGTGACGGGAGCCCCCGACGTAGCAGTGGCGGCATGCTGCCCCTGTCCAGCAGTCTACACGCCGGATGGGTCAGCTGACCTGGCAGGGGCCATCTGGTGACCTGGTGGGGCCCAGCACTGCCGGGGGAGACGACAATGGCCTGGTCCGGTCCGCATGATGAACCGGCCTCTGGGACGGTCGGCTCCGTCGCACGCCGGACTGAATGGAGCTTGGTCTTCCCAGTGGAGGTGGTCTGGTTCATCGGTGTTTCCTCCTCTGACCTGGAGATATCTCACTTGTCATCATTATGAAGATATACTGGTTCTAATGGCTGTTAACTGTTTTAACGGCTGCTAACGGCTGTTACCTGGAGTTAGCACTCGGACCATGGGACCTGGCATGAAAAGGAGCACTGGACACTAACAGCTTCCCTAGTACACCAGATTTTTCCTGGTGTATTGAAACTTGAATTTCCCCCTTGGGGGATTAATAAAGTATTTTTGAATTGAATTGAATTGAATTTGAATTGGATCAGAAGGACATGATGGTTCATTCAAAAAAGCTTAAACAGCTCCCTGACCATCTGGATCCTGGAACAATGCATGTCCCATGGTTCAACAAGTTCCATTTCCACATAGGTGGAGTCGTCAGCAGGCAGCACGGATACAGCTGGGACATCCACGGGGGAAATTGCTGTGGTGATGAAACGGTTAAGCAAAGCACGCAAACATGGAATTCAACAGCATCCACACAATGTCAGAACTGCCGCAAATACGGCCAACGACATTAAAACAGAGGACACCAAGAGACGGTATTTTCCAAAGGCATCCATCAATGAATCCCACATGGAAGTGTCAACACCAGAATGCTCTTTCATCTTGCTATTGAGGGTACGTAGGCCTTCAATGGCTTTAGTCAGGCTGCTATCAGCAGCGGTATTATTTGGTATAAACCAACAACATTGTTCACCAAAGATTGCACAAGTTCCTCCTCTCTCAGCAAGCAACATATCCAGAGCTATTCTATTCTGGAACGCCATGAGTGAAGTCGCCGACAGCTGTCCATGAACAGCTGCAAAACCCCTCTGGGTCCAATTTCCTATTTTCTGAACATTGTAGTGGATGTAGTTGATCCTGTCCACATTCTTGTTAAGCATACACCACCAACAGATAAAAGATTCAAAACCAGCTGCAACTCGATCAACTAATTTGTACTCATCAGTGATAGCTGCTGGTACTCTCTGAAGTTTGGGCCTTGAACCCATACAGACCACACAGTCTGTTTTTGTTACATTCCCTGTTTGTTCTACCATCAGCAACCAATTGTTATTATCACCAGATATTCCAGTGGTAACAAGAAACCATCCATCAACACTCTCAAGCAGCACACTGACAGCTCTCACACCAGCTCGTCAGGTATAATTGTTCATCCTAGGCTGCTCTGTGGTTCCCATAGTACTATTAACACATACAACAATCCGAGAGTTGTATTAAAAGCACTCCAATCAAGTCACAGAATGTGTCCAGTCAGATACCACCAGTAACCTGACCAATCTTTGCCTGTGATTTGTACAGTGTTCCAAAATCCTTTTACCGCTTTTATAGGAATGTCTACAGTAATCGAATTATTATACACCCAGGATATTATCCATAGAGTGTAAGTCTCAGGACCACTACTTCTCTTCATTCGATTAATGTTATTGGTTATATAAATTTATTTGGGGGCTTCCAGAGATACCATATCAATAAAAAGCTAGAAATTAAGAACACAGTTATACAACTGTAGATACAGTTTCAACCATCTCGGGGTCATGTCAGCTAAAGGGTTATCCTCTACTTGGTTTGTTGTCTTGGAAAGCTTCATTGAATTTTGTATCTTACCAGCCTCTACACGTCTGGCACCACCCTATTATCAGGCTCCTGCTCACCTCCCCTATTGGATCCTTTAGCTGAGATGAGTCTTTTACAGTTTGTCAGATGTATCCAGGTACCTCTCTCTGCTATTTTAACCACAGTAGGAGTCGTCCATATCATGATATATATATTTACATAGCACCTTAGCTACAGTTAAAGCATCTGGGTGTTTCATTGGAAACAGCTCTACCCAATCAGAAAATGCATCTCTTATGATTAGACAAAAACTTTTCCCTTCAATTTGATTAAATTCAATAAAGTCCATAGGGATTATCTGAAATGGATATTTGGAGTGTCGGAAACCTACCCCTTTTTGGTCTCATATTCCCCTGTGAATTATATCTTGCACATATCAGACATGCTCTACAAAAATATTTTCATATTAATTGATATAATGTTAATGTATCTGTCCTACCATCCCTCCTGTTGAGACATGTGTAGAACCATGGCTCAATATCACCGCCCATTTATATAGGTTTTCTGGTAGGATAGGTTTATCTTCTGATCATACATAGATTCCATCTTTCAGTTTGGCCTCATATTTTATCCACTAATCTTTTCTGTTTGTAGGCTCTGGATTTGCATATCTTTTAACACGTCAGTAGTTAGGTGATTACAGTGCTCTACAGTTAACACTTGAATTCTACCTTCTGCCTCTTCTTTGGCTGTTTTATCAGCAAATGCATTTCCTAGCAAGACTTCGCCTTTACTTCCAGTGTGTGCAGCACACATTTGCATACAGCTAATTCTTTAGGGAGTTTCACTGCTTTTAGAACAGTTAACAACTGAGAATATGTTATAGGTTTTCCTGTTGAGGTCAACATTCCTCTATTTTACCAGTATTGAGCAAATGTGTGAATGGCAGCATAAGCATATTGGCTATCCGTATATATTGTCACTGGTTTTTTTTTTTTATTCCCATTAGTTTACATGCACTAATTCTGCTGCTTGTGCTGAGTAGTTCAAAAGTAACTGCTCTGCTTTCAACACGTTTCCTTGTGTTACAATAGCGTAACCTGTTAAGGATTTCCATCATTCATTTGGTACATCTTGCAACAATTTCTCCTCTCCCTCAGTGAATAATATGTCTCACATCTGTTTGTTCTGCAGGTTTGTTCCCTCACACACCTGTATTCTCCAGAACAAAGATTTCCTCATTAACCCTGTTGCTGCACTGGCCCACATGTTCACAGACGTGGGAACCCAGTCAGCTGCTTTTCCTTCATCATGCACCATTTTGCCCAGATCTTTCCATTTAGCGTCTTTACTTTTATACAAAGATATGTGGGGAGGAGTCCACAAAGCCTTTTAATTTCGGGACTCAGAGTGACTCCGACTACTGAACTGCTTTTAGCATCAGAGTACATATAATTTACTGTAACTTTGACTGGAATTAACTGTGTCAGCCTTTTCTCGTATTCTTTATCTGGGCCAGGGGTATTTTTGAACCACATTGTGACATGCAGGTCACCAGGTGACATTACATCCTGAGGAGTTAAATGGCCTTTCTTCCTTCTTTTATGTTTTTTTAAATTTGTCGGGGGCATCAAGAAAGTAGTAAAAATTTGGAGTTCCTCTCCCTTGCAAAACAAATTCTGGAAACATCAAGATTGCAAGTTGGCCTGAACTACCTTCAGGATCTCTGATCCAAACTGGTTCTGACCCAATTACTTCTTTAAGGTTCCCATCTGCAGATCTAACACCTATGTTATTCGGCCCTGCTCCCAGCACCTTTTCTGCATGGAGGACATGAGTTATATAATCATCCAACTTTCCATTTGTCAGTTCCACATAATGCTCTTCTACCCAGTGACGTAGCCATCTCTAGAGCTAGCATGTAGTGCATTTTAACTGCTGTTGATCAGCATCATTTCCACCATCAATAATTCCACTGTGAGTCTTAAACGCTTTTCCCATTCTGATCCTGTATACTTCAAAACTCTCATCCTTCCGTCCATTCAGGTGATAAGACTTTCTCAGATTTTCCATCTCTGTTACGAACTGATTGTTCCTTTCAAGGGTGTAACTTTGAGTTGAACATTGGGGGGGTTGAGCCACCATGGATACTTCCGAAACATAACGAAAGAGGTATGATATTGGGGGGATTGTGGTGGCTGGTTTAAATTATTGGGTGGGTTACAACACACCCATCCCCTACATAAATTACGCCTATGGTTCCCTTTATATCTTATTGTGTGGAATTGTGGGGAACCACCTTTAGAACCAACGTAAATTCAATTATAAAACTACAAAAACGAGTTCTACGTATTATCACTAAGGTTGATTATTTTGCTCACACGGAATCTTTACACATTCTCTTTAGGTTACTTTACTGGTTTTTGCAATTGCTCCTTGCAATTTAATCAATTCCTCTGTGTTTAATTTACCATTAAAGTTGTACTTTTTTATCCATTTTTCAAGGTGTTTTACTTTTTGCGGGTTTTTCTTTTCAATATATTTCCAATCTTTGCATTGCAATGCTTCTCTAGATTGATATTAACTGTTATTTTCCCCCATTATATGTGTTTTGGTCCAGTTTTAATAACACCTAGGGTGTTCTAAAAAACTGGAAGTGTAAGCAGGACAGTGATTCAAAATGTCTTTTGTGGTAAGCTCTCTTCAACTCTTCCCAGTGGAGCTTCTTAATATAGAGGACTCCACACTTCCCGCACAGGTTTTTCCTGGCGTCCGCCCTGCCCGCTGGAATCCTCAGGTCTGTTGGTATCCGGCTCAGAAGGACCAAGTTAATGTCAGGTTCAGCAACCTAAAACATTATTATTCGCACACTGGGAAAGAAGACACAGTTATATTCTTATTACTCGCGAGGAGAGATGGCGAGACGTGTCTTAGTTACACTCTCAAACCGCTCTCTGCTAAGGTTTTCTGTCACACCCTGCTTTCCCATCTTGACCAGAGGTTTCCTGTCAGCTTCACCAGTTTGTCAGTTTGGTTTTACGTTATGCCTTATCGCTATCTTTGAACACTAGTCTCGGAAAACAGTTTGCAGTTAGCACCCTGCACAGCAAAACACACCCACATTTGTCTCAAACCAGTTAAGCAAATATGAGATAACTTCTTTATACAGTTTATTCCAACAGACCTTGCTTTCATTTCATCTACTTGGGGGAGGATGCAGTCACCAACAGCACTCAGTGGGTTAAGTACAGTAAACATTTGATAGTTGACACAAATCACATTAAAGTTGCTGTAGGTCTTCAGGTAATCACTAATCAAAGAGATTTTTACCTGATCATAATACGAGGCAAAAATGGGAACAATTAGGAACCGTATAGCTTATGATATACTGTATATAATTATGATTGTACTATTTTGCTCCAAAGTGAATCTTGAATTTAATAAAGTAACAACAGAGGTTTAGTTTTGACAGTAATGAAGTATATATTCTGGTTCTGGTGCATCTAACTGTTTCAGGGCTTATGGTACTCAGTAAAGTGTAACAGCACTTTGTGGAATGTTTCCATACAAAAAAAAGGTCAGCTCATTTCTAAAACCACCTCCAGTAACAACCTGTGTGTGCCTCTCTACCTGTGCCAGGTGGGGATGGTGCTCCATTATGCTTCCCTGTCCACCATGCTGTGGCTGGCTTTTACTGCCCGAAACATCTGTACAGACGTGTCCAAAGACCCGCTCCAGACCCAGGACAGGAAAGGGCTGGCCCAGACCTGCACACAGCCCACTATCCTGAGGTAAACTAATGGTGACTGAAACACCGAGCTACATTAACCTGTTCAGAAGCGTTGCTGTTTCAGGCTCGTGAACGAGGAGCAGACCTCCCCTACGGTGCTGATTTCATTCAATCAATTTGATTTGTTCATTATTTTTTCTTTGAGTGCTGGATTGTAATAGATGTTATACAAATATAGTTGAACTGAATATATACATTGTACAACATTTTAACGTTTTTCACTGTGCTATTATTTATTTAACAAGATGAAACCGAAAAGGAAAAAAAAATATTGTAGGCAACAGTAAAGCCCTCCATGGTTCAACAGCTTGGAGACCCCCCCCCCCCCCCCCCCCGTAGCAGCGATAACGTGATGACTTCAACAGTCCTACATGGTTTTGGAGGAACTTTGGTCCATTCTTCTAACCAACGTTGCTTCAGTTCATTGAGGCTTTTTGAACATTCACTTAGACAAAGCTCTCTTTAAGTACCGCCACAGAATTTTTTGTTTAGATATTTAATTCAGCTTTGGATTATTTTTATAAATCTTATTATTGGCAATAATTAGATTTTAATAGATTTTAATATCCATTTCATACAAAGGGTTCATACAGTTCTGGATGGCAAGAAAGCAGATAAATGACAAATGACCCTGAGACTGGTGTGAACAAACTGTTTCAACAGAGCAGGAAAGAGTATATGAGATAATATCCTCTCTAAGAACAAGAAATATGAGTAAATCATAAAATCATATGCATATAGTAAAGTCAAAAACGAAATAAATTATTTTCATTCACACAGTAGAGGTATGAAACAATGCTGATGTTTTCAATCAATATAGGTGTCAAACAATATACTAAAAGTTAAAAGGAAGAAAGGAGAAGTTGAAATAAACCCTAAGAGCTATAATTTTGACCAAAGGGAGTTACATATAAGGTTTCTCACTGACTTCTTAGGTGTAATATCTATTGAGTCAATGATGGACTACAGAGTCTTTCATCCATTGGGTGTAAGATGGGGCAAAGGTGCTACTAGTTAAAATTAAATACCTGGCCAGCAAGGTGAAGAAGGCTACCAAAGAGAGCATAAAGGAGGTTAGGGTCTGCTGCAAAATATATCATGTAATATCTTTGCCAGTCAGTAGGGACTACCTGATAACCGCAAAACAACTATCAGCTGTGCTTCGTTGGTAGTTAAAAGGTTGAACAGAAGAGTCTGGGCAGTTGGAATAGCTATCATTTACCTCTGGAAGCAACTGTGACGGTGGAGATGAGATGTTTTTGTTGAAAACCTGTTTGGTTTTCACCAAACAGCTCCACTTTGGTCTCAGAAGTGTTGTGGTTCCTTAAGATACTTTTTTGTTAACCTCAATCATATTTCCATGTTGTGTGTGGTTTTTTCTTTTTTTTTTTTGTTTTGTTTAGTTTTTTTTAAGACAGAAGATGCTGACCTGTGGGGTCTGAGATATAGTTCTTGGTTGTTTTGTTTTTTCTTTTTGTATATAACAATTTTTAAAAACTGGTACATTTGCTGGCACGTTCTGGGAAGACTTTGAACTTAATATTGTTCTGAGGGGTGTACTACGAAGCAAGTTCCACACAGCCAGGCTTTCTTTGGGTGAGCTGGCTTAACAAACCTGAAACTCGCGATCAGAGATAACTGGTACCACAACGGTGGTTATCAACTATCTTTGTTAACCGCGGCTTTCTGCTTCCTGCTCTGTGCGCGTTCACATAAAAGGGGGCATTTGACGCATCATTTGACGTCTATTCCGGATCAAATAGATAGATGGCGGTCCGTATATTTCAGTCAGGAGGAGCAGGTTTTAATAATGCAGGGCTATGAGGATTTCAAAGAAATCTTTACGGCCAAAAGCAACACTGTAGGTGCGAATAAAGCCAGAGAGGAGTGCTGGCAAAAAATTGCAGATCGTGTAAATTCGTAAATTATATTTATTTCACCACTATATTTATTTCACCACCTTAATTAATCTCCCTCCCTCTTTTAGAGCGCTTAAACTTTAAACTTAATGCAGCAGATTTAAACATTATGTAGGTGAATGATAAATGAAAATCACTTTAGTTTTTTGCTAAATCTATGTGAAATTAATTTAAGATTTAATATTATCTGTTATACACACTCACCGGCCACTTTAATAGGTACCCTATCACCCTGGGGAATCTTATGAATGAATTATATTAAAACATTTCACTTGAAATTCCATGTCACACTCATTATCAATATAATGGACTATTAATTTATGTTACCTGCGATTTAGTAAAACGCTTCTTTTATTTGAAGCGTGGGCAGATGGCCAGGGAATACTACAAACATATTCAGCAGTTCAGTAAGAGCAAGTACAACCTTTATTCCAGTATTCTGGCTCAGATTTTCTGCATCACCAACTGAATGCATCTAGGTTCCCGTGGCAAAGAAACGCACACCGTTTGCGCTACTGTGAGCGCACGGCTGCGTTTGGTGGCGCTGCCAATATATGGCTCTAGCAGATTACAAATGTAACGTATTCCCTCAGCTGGAAATCTCTAGCGTTAATAGAGAATATGGTCATGGGAAGCCAGTGGATCAGTCCGGCCTCTGAATACTCTCCCTCCATTGCACAATCCTGGCGCTCAGGTCAACGGGATTGGGTGAAAGTAAAAGGGCAGTGCTTTTTATAGCCGATTTGAGCCTAAACTCTGCACATAACCTGCTCCGGACCAGGTTAAGCTTGCAGAGTAAGTTACCATGGTGATCTAGCCAGGTTGAAAAAGAGCCACCTTCGTGGTACTGGAAATCCTGGTTTTAGACTCAACATACCTCGCTAACCCTCTAATCTCGCTTCGTAGTACACCCCTCTGCTCTTTTCTGTTGCTTGGATACAACAGCACCGACCCAGAGACAGGAAGCAGAGATAGAGGTGGTAGAGATGAAAATGGTAAGAGTTTATTTGATAGTGACAAGGATGGATTAAGAAGTAGCACATCAGAAGAACCCACAGAATCAGATGTTTTGGAGATAAAGGGCCCTATCTTGCGCCAAACCTCCAAAACCTGCTATTAAGGGATATCAGGTATTGGGAGGGGCGTTCCCCCACAAAGAACGCAATCTTCCACCTCCCAAAACCCACGATCTTACCTGCAAAAACCACTATATTATGCACACATTATGCATGGGAGTGGTTGGGGCGTTCCACCTGTTTAACCAATCAGTGTGTCAGTAGCCATTGCCTTTAAGAGCAGGTTGCGCTACCTGCAAACTGCTATGGAGCGTCTTTTCACCCAAATCGGAGCAGCTCTCATGGGCAGCTCGTCTGGGACTCTGCTGTAGAGCTTCCTCCTCTTTTTTCCTCCTCCTCCTCTGCACTGATATATATACATAACTAGCTCTAACTAATGTGGAGCAAATGATTTAATCATTTCTTTTGTACTCTAAGAAGTTCCAACAAACTGTTCAGAAAAAAATAGAGCCAGTGAACTTCCAGGAAAGCATTTCTTAACTAGAAAAGCACTCAGAGAGCGCAGACCTCCGCCAAGCACAACAGTTCTCCCATACAGCGATTTACAGATTGCGATAAAATCCGCCTTCTGGATCAGATCCAGATCAGCCTCTGAAATTTTATAGAGGTTTTTAGTGTCAATACCTGAGTGAAATTTAATGAGCTGTGGGCAATAATTAACGGAGATGTTGAGAAACAAAATTTCCAGCCCCATTGAGCGCGTGTTACAGTCTCAAGCCGGGTTGTGAACTGCAACCTTCCACCGCTGGGGCTCCTGCGCACAACCCACTGCGCCACCTTCAATCCTCTACATATACTCAGATCCACCTGTTTCACCTTCCCATCCGACGAGCAGCCCAGGTGTGGCACTGCACACCTGTACCTATTCAGTCATCATTCAACCAGACTCGTCTCCAGATCTTCCCATAGAAACGCCTGATCCAGCCATTCGCAGTGCCACCTCCTTGCCTTCGTCGTCCCCTGGATTGTTGGTTTGGCTGCCAACCCTCGAATCCTCCTTTTTTACATCTGAGAGAATTAAACTCTTAAAATTCCAGAACTCCCTTCCTGTCTCCATTGTGGTTGCTTTAGGGTTCAAGAAACAACTAAACAGCGCAATGTTATCGAAAATTTGAAAGTGATCCAGAATCCAGGATTTCTTCCGGATCACACCCAAAATAAAATCAGTTCTTCCTTTTCACATTTCTGACAACTCCTGAAAATGTCATCAAAATCCATCCATAACTTTTTGAGTTATCTTGAACATATCCCCTGCGCAAAGACGCACAGCTGCGCCAAGACGCATAGCCGCTGGAAGCGGTGCTTTTTAAAATACTGCAGAACGGATCATTGGATGAGCATTGAGCCAGAGGAACACGTATGATGACATCTACCTTCTACCAGTGAGCGCATCTCGGGTGCTCCAGTGCACAAGGAGAGGGTCAGAGGGATAAGAGCGCAGTACAAGAAACTCCACAACAGAGTTCTGTGATCTCCTCGTTTCCTCCACAGCAAACATCTGAATGAGATCATGTCACAGCTGTACAGAAATCACCTGCCCTTAAGAGAATAATAACGTATGAAAGTAATACAGTGATGCATAATCGAGAGGTAGAGCCAGTTGGGCAGTCCACATGAGACTGGGTGGACGCGCAATGACAGGATTTGGACGCGCTCTTTTACGCGCCGACATGCCAGTTGCGCTTTCCACAAACTCGATATCTTGCGGTACTGGTATCGCAGATTTTGGGTATTGGGTAATGGGTGGTCGGACCACCCATTACCCAATACCCAAAATCTGCGAGATACAGGTACCGCAAGATACCGAATTCGTGGAAAGCGCAAGAGACACGCCCATTGTCGCGCCCACAATGTGCTTAAGGGAGTCGGCAAAATGGGTAGCAGGTTTTGGGAGGTGGAAGATTGCATTTCGGTTGGCAGAGGCTCCTAAATCTGAGATTTGCAGGTAATGGGTATTGGGTATTGGGTATTGGGAGGTGCAAGATAGGGCCCAAAGTATGAGAGGCTAGATTTAGTTTCAACACATAAATGGGAGGGATGCTGGAAAAGTAGTTGCTTGGCAGGAGAAAAAGACCAGAGATTTCTGGATGTGGTGAAAGAGGATGTAGAATATGGGACCAGATGGAAAAAGGTGATCCACAGTGGTGACCAGGCTTTTAGAAAAGCTAAAAGAAGAAGTTCATAAAAGCTTGCTCATCCTCTCGGAAACACAAATAAACCTCAGCAATCTGTCGTCCTATAGTGTAAGCCAGAGGGTCAACACAGTTGTTCATCAGTGCATCATAGAAACATTTAGATTTCACTGCAATCCCTTAAAAAGCTTTTTCAGTTTTCACCAGTATGGTTTGCCAGTTCATACACTGACCCATAATGGGTTTTCAAAATGGTTTGAATGATGAAAACTGTTTTTCCAGACTGCCACTGAATCTTAAACCACAAATTGTCAAAATCATTTGCATGTGTTCAAATGACTTACAGAGAAATCCTCATAGCAGTGTGTGTTGCTAATTGTTAACTCTTTTGTTGGCAGGTTTTATCTTGTCAGTGATGGAGTCCCTCTCATAATTGTTGGAGTCACAGCAGCGTTTGGTTTGGACAACTATGGCAGCAGGGATGATGCTCTGTAGTGAGTCGCATCAAGTCTCACATGTCTTCATTCAGCATCGCATGAATAAAATGAAAGCTGATCTAATTATGTCGTTTCAGTTGCTGGATGGCGTGGGAACCAAGCCTCGGAGGGTTTTACGCCCCAGTGAGTCTCCTGGTCTTAGTCATGTCTGTGTACTTCCTGTGTACGTATGTCCAGCTGAAGCGCCACCCAGAGAGGAAGTATGAACTGCAGGTCCTGAGTGAGGAGCAGCAGCAACTGTCCTCCACAGAGTCCAACCATCACTGCCAGCCTGAAGGAGGCGGAGCTTCAGGGCCTGCCAGGGACTCTCCGCCATTCTCTGCTGGCGTATCTGTACTGGCTAACGAGCACTCATTTAAATCACAGCTCCGGGCCACGGCCTTCAGTCTCTTTCTGTTCTTGGCGACCTGGGCTTTGGGTGCGTTGGCAGTGTCTTTGGGACATTTCCTGGATATGATATTTAGCTGCCTCTATGGCGCTTTTTGTGTAACTCTGGGCCTCTTCCTCCTCATCCAACACTGTGCCAAACGTGATGACGTGTGGAACCGTTGGTGGGCTTGTTGTCCATCCAAGTCTAAGACAAAAGACAGGAACAGTGATGGCCATAAAGAGAACCAGAAACCGAGGCAGGTGCTCCATCAGCCACACTGCCACCTTAGCTCAGGGAAGCAGCCGCTGTTTCCCCCCCACCTCCTGCAGAGTTCATATGACAAGATAACCCCGCCTCCTCAGAGTCCAACCCCCAGTAATGCCGGTCCTTGCTGCGTGGCTGTGATGAGTCCTGCATCCCCCATCCTGTCTCTTGTTGACCCGGTACCCTCCCCACGACCACAGTCACTTCCAGATGAGCTCCCTCGTCCAATTCTCCCCCTGCAGAGCTGCCTCACCAACAGAGCGAAGTCACGCTCCTTCAACCGGCCACGGCCATGCCTCCAGGACTATCGCTCTCACATGGCATCACTCAGTATGGATGGAAGTGTGCACAGTTCTTATCTGGACAGCCCCCACGCTGCACATCACCTGGAGGGTTCACCGCTGGTTTCCAACAGCCCACACCCAGATCTCCAGCTGCCCTGCCCCAGCCCTCATTTGGACAAGCAGCTGGCTTCATGCCTCAGCTTGCAACGTCAGACTTCCTGCCACAGTGTCCAGGACTCAGTGACTTCCTGCCATAACCACACCCACAACATGCACGACAGCATCACTTCCTGTCACAGCCTCATCCTGCCATCCCACGGGGTTCACGCCTGTCAGTGGCACACATACACCTCAGCTGATTATTCTTCCAACCCATGCTGCTGTGAGAAGCCCGATCCTTTAACCTTGCAGTACCAGCAGGACCCCAACACTTACAATGACAAGGAAAATCACTGTTCAGATGTGGAGCAGAGGGGTTTCCCGAGAAACACCCTGCCTCGGCAGCATGCCACCGTCAACCGACGGGGAGCGATTGGCCGGAACAGAAGTCTACAAGAAGACGGCCTGTTTGGTTCAGATGCCACAGGAAACATACGGACCGGCCCATGGAAGAACGAAACCACAGTGTAGTCTTCTTCAGCTTGGAACAGTGGTTGGGTGTCCTCGCCTTCAAGTTTACCCTTAAACCAGAGGTTGAGTTTCAGTGACTATTATTATTTCAATGATATTTCAGATCCCTTTATGTAAAACTTCTAGGTGTTTTCCTAATCAGTTTCTCTAAGGATTATTCAATCACATGAATATTGTGCTCCATGATATTTAATGCTGCAGTCAGCTTCTTTTATGGTGACATATGGAACCCAGCAATCAGGAACGAGTGCCCAGTTTGAACCTATTGTGTCTGAGAAGATTAGCTGGACCTGACTTGTCTCTAGTTCCCAGATAAATCAAGGCAGTAGCTATTGTTAGTGGCCGTGAGTATGTTGAAAAATCAAGTCCTCTTTTGCTGCTGAGATCTTATATTTGAGAATACCATAAAACAAGACAAAACACAACAAAAAATCAAATCATCTCATCTTTACTAGATTTTAAAATGAGGTAGATGCTACTAAACAACAACACAGTGCATTACACTGTCTCAATATCCATTGATCAAAACTTATAACAAAACATACTACCTTACTAATTCCATGGTTTTTAGGACATTAATTTGTTGCTACCAGATCATTATGAACTGATTATCACCAGTCGTGCAGACCTCTATAAAAAGCAGACTTTCAAATGTAAAGTGGAAAAGACATCAGTAGCAGCATTTGTTGTTGCACATCAATCTGGAGAGTGTAATAAAACCATTTCCAAACTACCGTGCCTGGCCAAAAAAGAAGTTGCCACTAAAAAAAGGTCATACACCTTTTCGTTGGACCGCCTTTAGCTTTGATTATGACACGCATTCACTGTGGCATTGATTCAATAAGCTTCTGCAATGTCACAAGATTGATTTCCATCCAGTGTTGCATTAATTTTTCACCAAGATCTTGATTGATGATGGAAGAGTCTGACCGCTGCACAAAGCCTTCAGCACATCCCAAAGATTCTCAGTGGGGTTCAGGTCTGGACACTGTGGTGGCCAACCCATGTGTGAAAATGATGTCTCATGCTCACTGAACCAGTCTTTGAGCCCGATGAATCCTGTCATTGTCATCTTGGAATATGGCCGTGCCATCAGGGAAGAACAGATCCATAGATGGAATAACCTGGTCATTCAGTATATTCAGGTTGTCAGCTGACCTAATTCTTTGAGCTCATACTGTTGCTGAACCTGGACATGACCAACTACAGCAACCCCAGATCAGAACACTGCCCCCACAGGCTGGTACAGTAGGCACTAGGCATGATGGGAGCATCACTTCATCTGCCTCTCTTCTGACCCTGATGCTCCAATCACTCTGAAACAGGGTCAATCTGGACTCATCAGACTACATGACCATCTTCCATTGCTCCAGAGTCCAGTCTTTATGCTCCCTAGCTAATTGAAGCCTTTTTATCCAGTTAGCCTCACTGATTAGCAGTTTTCTTAAGGCTACACAGCTGTTCAGTCCCAATCCCTGGAGTTTCCTTAGCATTGTGGGTGGAAATGTTCTTACTTTCACTATTAAACAGCCCTGAGTTCTACTGTTGTTTTTCTTCCATTTGATCTCACCAAGTGTTTAAGTGATCGCTGATCACGATCACTGAGGATTTTTTTTTCCGGCCACATTTCCTCCTGGAAGACGATGTGTCCCCACTATCCTTCCAGTTTTTAATAATGCGTTGGACAGTTCTGAACCCAATTTTTGGTAGTTTCTACAATCTCCTTAGATGTTTTCTCTGCTTGATGCCAATGATTTGACCCTTCTCAAACAGACTAACATCTTTTCCACGACCACGGATGTGTCTTTGACATGGTTGTTTAGGAAATGAGAAGCAGCTCATTGCACCATTTGGGGTTAAATAACCTGTTGCCAGCTGAAAGATAATTGCCAATGCAGTAATTATCCAATTGGAGGCTCGTAGCTATCTGCTTAGTTAAATCCAGGTGGTGTATTTGGAGTTCAATGTTCTACTGAGAGAGAGCTTATTCACATGTGGAAAACATTGAAAATAACTGAAATTCTTCCCAGGAGTGGACATTCCAGCAAGTTCATCTTGAGGTCAGACAATGACCAAAAAACAAAACAAAACTGTTCAGTATACCAATAGCAAATATACAAATGTGTTGTTCTCAGTTCCTAAGCTTTTGTTTCATTTATAATATTTTATTTATTCATCATTTATGAAAAGCAGCTAAACTAAATGCGTGCCCACATGGATACTTAAGAACAAACTGCTTTTACTTTCTGTAGAGTCCTTTTAAGCAGCACCTGACAAAAATGTCAACCTCCAATTTAGCGTTAGCGTTTAGCCAGATTACTAGATGGATTACTGAGGGTCATCATTCAAGGTTTAAGAGTCCTCTAATGATCCTATATACATCTATAAAATGTTGCTGGTTGTACCTTTAAATACTTGATTAATGTTTTTAAATCTCCACTTGTTCCTGTTACATTCCTGATGCAAGTCTTATATTTAAGTGTATCCAGTGGTTTCTCATGTAAAAACACATTTCAGTTGTGAGCATGTGTGTGTTTTTGTGTTCAACAGTGCATGAATATGCACACAAAGATGTGGTGTATTTTTCTTGATGTGTCTTTATTGTAATGAATCCACCCTGGCTGAATTTTATTAATATCTTGATAACTAATAATTTGTGACATTTTTGGATATTTTCTATGGGGACACTTTGTGTATGTTGCCAAAAAGAGTCAAGCATCTCTTGTTTGACTAATATTGCACTATTGTGTACTATAGTTCCCCTCGCCTGGTGGGATAGTAATTCAAAAAAGTGCAATGTGCTTTAAAGCACAAGTTTTGTATCTGATGTGCCACTTTTCACTGTGATGAGAAACTTCACACCACATGATGACATAGTTTGTAACAGAATACAAACTTGAACTCAGGTTTAACATCATTAGCATCACATTTACGTAGTTCGTACACAAAAAGAGGTGTTTTATAATCACAGAATTTTATTTAAGAACGTTTCAGTAAATCAGACTTTTTTTATTTTTCATTAATGAAGTTTGAAATAGTTCTCAGCTTGTATTGCAGTTCTAGTGAAACCCTAAACCCTAACCCTAATAAAAGAAACTGGAATGTCCTGAAGTTGTTAAAATAAACAACGGATGCTGAACAAATGAATAACAGTCTAGATTAATAGATTAACAGAGAAGACACAGTCTGGTAATTACCTTTCTTGTTTTTAGAACTTTGGCCAAAGGTCAGTGAGTTTCCACCTATTTCTATTCCTTTTGCTCAATTGAGCTGATTTCTGAGCTTTATTCATAGACACAAGCACATTAACCTCCTTCAGATAGTGTTGGCTTTATAAAATTTATCTTAAAGGTGGGGTAGGTGTTCTTTTTTTCAGCACTTTTTACAATGTTGCCTGAAAACCTTTTCACATTCCCATTGCACCCACTGAAATAAAATGTTTGCAAAAAAAAAACTAAACGTTTTGGTCCAGTCTAGAGGGTCTAATCAGAGAAAAACTCTGACCAATCAAAATAGTGATCATCATTACTTTCATTGGCTGCCTAATACGTCCATCAAATATCAATGCACTCCCACCCACCCCTCCCTCCCTCCCTCCCTGCGGTTCATGTAGTCATGAATCATGTGAAGGCATGGTTTCGAGGGGTGAGCTGAAGAGGAGGAGGCGGAGCCTTTGGGAGGAGGGAGGGAGCGTATATTTTCAAAATCTCACTTGACTTGGATTGCTGGAACCATTTTTTCAAAGAACACCTACCCCACCTTTAATTCTACTCTAACAATAAAGAATAATGAACCATTAATTGTGTGGTATGAGCTGCTTGTTTATGCTCCAGAGAGCCATTCAGAGTTTACAACAATTAAAACATAAAGACGCTGTACTGTGACAGAGTTTTAACAGAAAAAAGTCCTGTTACAAAGGATAATGTGATACTGATGCAATAAATGAGAAGGATTCTTTGTGAATACTAAAGTGAAGAAGAACTTAAGTTTAGCATTTGAACACTTTTTTCTTATAAATCACAAATTGATTTATACAATAGTACACATACAATAGTACACATTTTTCTTGTAAAATGATGGCTTCTTGCTTGTGAAATTACAACAACCTTTTTAAAGTAAAATTTGTCTTGTGATATAAATGTTTGTCTTGAAGTTGCACTTTTTTTCTCATCACAATATTTTACTCATAATATTCTAACTTTATTCTTAGTGTTTGTATTACTTTTTCCACATTAAGCTAGCTCAGAAACAGGACTGAGAAAACCTCTCCAGCTCAACGTGGTCGTCTCAAACACTTCTCTCTCAAGTTCAGTGGCACAGTTGAAATGTGAAAGTTAAGACTTTCATCATCAGATGTTGTTGTGAGTCTGATGTTGATTTCAGTTGAAGTTGTAACACTGATGTGTGTGTGTGATGGCAGGTCCTCGTCTGAAGGCTGTGATCTTCAACTGGATGGTGATAAACATGTAGATTTAATGTTGTGACAGCTTAAAGTGTGTTCACCAGTGGGGATCAGAGCTTACCTGAGCTCAGGTAACAGCTGACTGAGCCAGTTCAATTATTAAATATATAAATATGCTGCATTTTATTTCTCCTTAAATCTGTTTATTTCTCACTTTTCTTGTGTATTTTCTAAACCATCTAAATATCATAGATGTCTGCTTTACACCTTGTAAAACAAAGGGAAAATCTTCTTGAGCACTGTGTGTTGTCTGCACTGGAAATAAAGGTTTACTGTGATAACTTACCGGAGTCACCTGTCTGTTTTGTACACGGCCAGACCGATCCTGTTGGTAGTGTTTGTTACTTCTGGGAAGACCAGTGCTTGATGGTTACATGCCTGAAGGACCCACCTGGCAGCTCAGTGATGTGGATGAGGCTGAGCTAGAGCAATCGTCTGTCAAGCTAAATGTTGGTGGTTTTATTTCTGGCCCCACCATCCATTTGCTGTCCTTGGGCAAGACACCGAATCCTACATTAACTCCAGTTCATCGGGGTTCATTGGTTTGTGTGTATGATAGAAAAAGAAGTATTCGACTTGGAAGAGGGGATCTCTGTAAACTGAGAGTGCTGTGTGAACAGAGCAGTTGGCAAAACTAGAAAAGTGTATTACAAGTATAGTCCATTTGCTCTCTTGAGGAAGGGAGGAATATCTCCCATTACCTTCAGAGAGACAAATGAAGGCTTCAAGTTACTTTGTGTTACCTAAAAAGTAATCATTTCACATGCTTTGCTAGCTATCTCTTTACAGCTTCAAGCTGTATTTTACCAAAGTAGATCTATATATATATATTTTTTTAATATGTATATTCACAGGAGCTGGAAATGCCTTTGACTTCTCTTTCAAGGTGACACAGAAGCTCAGGGCTCTCCCATTGGGCCTGTCCTTGGTACCTTATCCTTTAAACCCTTCCTAATGGCCACTTCCATTGTGTTTTCAACAACACAACAGCAAAAGCCACAACAGAAGTTGGAAAAGAAATAGAAGGTGGATGAAAAAAGAAGTTGGTGTCTCTTTCAAAGGTCTTTGGCTTCTTGGCTCTTTGAAAGCGAAATGATATTTGCGCCAGATAACGTGTTTTCTGATTACTGTGTAAAATGGATCAGGTTGTCTATTGAATACAAAGCCAAAGATGTTTGAAGGCCATGCTAACTTCTGTTTTCGTCCACCTTCTCTTTTTTTTCAACTTCTATTGTGACTTTTTTCATTGTGTTGTGGCTTTTGCAGTTGTCTGAGACGTGTCAGACACCATAGTTGTCTTACATTGACTAATGCTAGACAACCAGGTTCATTGTTGGTTTTGGCTTATCCTTTGTGAATTTTTGATGTAGTGCCACTATAGGTGAGCAGGAGAATACGTTATTCAAAAGGTTCAGTTTGTTTGTGAAAGTCCAGTGTGTTAGTAAACTCAGAACGACTGAATTAGATTAGATTAGATTAGATTCAACTTTATTGTCATTGCACATGTCTAAGTACAGGGCAACGAAATGCAGTTAGCATCTAACCAGAAGTGCTTTTGCAGTAAAATAAATACAATGTACAGTATACACATGTGTATATATATATATATATATATATATATATATATATATATATATATATATATATATATATATATATATATATTGTCAAGTGACCCAGAGGAGGTTGGAATTATACCAGCTCTGTGTGATGAGATTTTGGTAACGCTTCCTTTTACAGTACTGTAATTACCATGTATTTACATGGTAATTACAAGGTAAGTACCATGTAATAAGGAGTAGTTACTGTCAAATTGCCATGTAATTACAAGGTAACTATATAGGTAATTACCTTGTACTTTTAAAGTAATTACCAAGTCAATTCCAGGCAAATACCAAGTAACTACCTGGTAATAAGTATTAATTACTGGATAATTTGTAATTATATACCAACTACTTTCTTAATTGCCAAGTACTTACTAGGTAATTGCCAAGTCATTCCTTAAAAAGTACCTGGTAACAGCCAGGTAATATGAAATAATTACTCAGTATATATAAAGTATTTATATGGTAACTATGTGATTATTTACTAGGCACTCACTAAGTAATTATTATATTATTTCCTAACAACCACATATGATAATTAGTAATTACTGGGTGTTTCTTAAAGTAATTTGAAGGTATATGCATGGTAATTAATATGTATTAATATTAATATGTACTTGTAACTACCCTTTAATTGTACCTGACAACTACAGAGGAAGGCTATGTAAATACACAGAAAGTACTGTGAAATTTACAAAGAAATTATGACACTACCAATTACTTCCCTATTGACCACCAGGTGTAATTACAAGACATCATAAGTTTTTACTAGATACTTACCATGTAATTACTAGGAAATGTGAAAGTGAAAAGTGTTTACGCCATGTATTTTCCTACCAGTCAACTGGTTTTTACTACTTACCTGGTAACTTCTTAGTATTTACCCAGTAACTACAACATTTACCTGGTAATTACCGTTGAACTGTACTGCAAAAGGAAGTGAGGCCTGTTTTCATGCTATTATCTGGTAATTACTCATTCGTTACCCAGGAACTACAGAAATACCTACATAGAAAGTACCTAGTTACTAAAGTGGATTTGTACTGTAAAAGGAAGTGAGGCCTGTTTCCATGTTATTAACTGGTAATTACTCATTTGTTACCCAGTAAATAGAAAAATATCTACCTGGAAAGTACCAAGTTATTAAAATGGATTTGTACTGTAAAAGGAAGTGAGGTCTGTTTCCATGTTATTAACTGGTAATTACTCATTTGTTACCCAGTAAATAGAAAAATATCTACCTGGAAAGTACCAAGTTGTTAAAATGGATTTGTACTGTAAAAGGAAGTGAGGCCTGTTTTCATGTTATTAACTGGTAATTACTCATTTGTTACCCAGTAAATAGAAAAATATCTACCTGGAAAGTACCAAGTTATTAAAATGGATTTGTACTGTAAAAGGAAGTGAGGTCTGTTTCCATTTTATTACCTGGGAATTACTCAGTATTTAGCCCGTAACTAGGAAACTATCACATTACCCAAGACACTTGGACTGGAAATGCTGCAAAACCGACCAGTGTCTATGATACAGTGTCAGAGTACACTGATACAGTTACAGTGTCTGATTCTCCCCCTGAACAGCACACTGTATCTGTCAGGAATTAAGAGTTCCCATCAAAAACCCCCATCACCAGCCATCAAACTACATTAAGATGAATGCATTACTTTTACACTTCCTCACTCAAAACACCTCGCTGTGACACATAAGCAAAAACAAGTGAGCTGCCAAAGATAAACATTTTAATCAAATTCTTATAAAACAATTTCAAAAACAGTGCAAATTTTTAACAGTCAGGCACTTAAAAAAAAAAAATCAGGATAGGCTTCTTTTTCAATAAATAAAAACAACAGTGATAAATAATAACTACAAATAATAATTACTAAGTAAACAGTCCCAGTCTTGGGAATTCACATAATCATGTGTTTTCTGCAGACCAGTCTGGCCCCAAGCACTGGGTAGGCATTCCACTTTTTGGTGGAGTGAAAATACCCACCTACTGCAAGCACCCACATGGGCCAGACACATGATAATGTGATATCACATGGCTGGTGCTTCACCAGGCCCCCTCATTTCGGCTTACACTTTGTGACATGCTCTTATGTCTTTAAACAAGCGGCCTAAGATGCCCTCCCTGTGCTCTTTCCCCAGCCACTGGTTCCATTCAATGAACTTCAAGTTCATCTTGAGAGCACTTTCGGATAGGTTCCCCCTGTAGCGGTATATGTTCTCCTTACAGCTCCTCCATGCACGCTCAATGTGTTGTGTATGAGCACCGTTCCCAGGGTGAACAAAGTACCGCTGATGATTCACCTGGTAGTGAATATATCCATCCCTGGCCAACCTGTCGTATGCACGCCAACAATCACTGATTATTTGGCTTCCAGGTCTAACGTATTTGAGAATTATTGGGTGCAAGATTCTCCTTGATCGGTTTTCTACCAGTTTCAGCACTGGGCGTCTACGGGACCCCTTGACCTCCATCATCCCGAATACCCAGGACCTCCGTCGCCAGGTGTTGCCACGTCGTCCACGTCCATACTGAAAATAAACAAAATGTCATGCTTAATGGCGGCTGTCCACCTAAAATGCACCATTTCTGAATGTTCCAATTAAATTTAAATACATAAATAAAATACATTTATTTGGGGACAATTTTGAGGGTCTTCTATTCAAATTAACTGCCCCCACATGGCATGGTTTGAGACATGGATCAAGAGGTGGTATATGAATGTAGTCATGGGTAAAAGCCAATAATGACCCTGATTTCTATATCTCACATGCCCAGTACCTGCAAGACTTTTGTCTGAAGACAATGAAGAACAGACTCACTGTTCTTCACACAACATTTTAGCAGCTAAATTGAAGCACTTTAAAGGATCCATTTATATTTTCATAACATTATGGCAGTTACATCACCATGGAGATTAACCATAGGTTGTAGATTTTTTGTTTGTTTTGTTTTTTGTTTTTTTTTTTTCTTTTTAAGATTTTTTTTTTTGGCCATTTTTGCTTTTATTGGATAGGATAGTAGTCTGACAGGAAAGGGGGAGAGAGATGGGGGGAGAAGTGTGGCAAATGTCTGGCTCGGGAATCGAACCAGTGATGCCGCCTGGGCATCACAGCCAATATAGAATGCGCCTGGACCAGTAACCCAGGAGGCACCCCCCAATCCAACCCTTTGATGCCTGTGTTTAAAA
Source organism: Hirundichthys speculiger (assembly GCA_018398805.1). Lineage (NCBI taxonomy): Eukaryota > Metazoa > Chordata > Actinopteri > Beloniformes > Exocoetidae > Hirundichthys > Hirundichthys speculiger. The sequence continues at coordinate 268,719 of JAGFBZ010000365.1, read as the reverse complement.
CCTATTGTCCCTGTTTTAGTAGCGTATAAAACCTTACTTTTCTTTTGTGTCGAAACTTGCTCTCGTCTATTGCGATGAACGCTGTTCTCCCTCCGATCCTCATCTTCCGGTTTCTCTCCATCCGCCTCACAGCTTTACAGCATATTTCACGGAGTAGGGTTGTCACCCTGGTGAGAGACTTGGGGCTTCCACACACACCATCTTCTATCATGTCCACATGTCTTTGCCTCAATCCTTGTGCCAAGCTGAGCGAAAAAACAGAGGACAACTGCTATCAACATATTAGCTACAGGGATAGGATAGTTTTGTAGACAGGGAGGGGTCCTGATATAAATAGATTGTTGCTACAATATCCATTGTGCATATTGTAAATGTTGGGATGGATGAACGTGCATGATTTCTTGAATTTCTTTAGAATGTGTACTCTATGTCAATGGTTACAAAACATTGGGTCAGAACCCATTTGTGGGTCACAAATAAATACATGGGTCCCCTAATTATTATTATTTCAAATCCTTTTCAAAAACATTCTTCAAAAAAGCATATGTAAGTTTTCATGATTTTAAAAAATAAACAAGCACTGATTTCTCATTAACTTCCTTAATACATGAAATAAAAACTAAGACTCCATAAATAAGATAACCAATAGAAGTAGTAAAAATAGCTGATCTACAAGTTCACATTGCGATCCGAACACATTCAGAGCTTGTAAATCTGCTATGTTCATAAATTTGCAATCTGGGCAAACATATAACTTGGCTTTTGATTTTGAGATACAAGGTTTGGGGACCACTGCTCGATGTAATATGTCAGTATGCATTTGGCTATTCATGTTAAGAGACACTGATTACATGTGGTATTTGCATGTACTGTATTAGGTCTACCTGATTGGAATGGTCAAAGCTAAAATGAAACGCACAAAATAATCAATTATTGTGTAACAAAATACAATTACACAGCTTATGAGAGAATGAGAGACCGTTTGAATTGAAGTGAGGGAAAGAAACATCCAACCTGTGCATAATCTGCATCCATGATTGTAATGGGATGTGTGATCCAGAGAAAATGGATCCATCTCTGATGGACCTTGTTATTGCCCTGCCCCCATGTGATGACCTTCTGCAGCTCCTGTAACATAACATACCACACCTGTAAATATAATTTTAAGTAGTAACATAGATTCTCAAGAGTATATGAGATTGTAAACATCGTCATGTCCCTTGTTAGGAGGAAAACATTTACCCCTTACATCTACATAAACGTTCACATTGAAATATAGAGTGCTTAATATCTATATATCTATCTATATATCTATATATATACATATATATCTATCTATATATCTATATCTATATATCTATATATATATATATATATATATATATATATATATATATATATATATATATATACTATCTATATATCTATATATATATATATATATATATATATATAACAATAAAGATGATAATAATAAGATTATGGTAATGCTTCATCACTTACCACCGATATCCATCTTTGGTTGTGTTTGTTTTTTTGAACTTCATTTGCCTGTGGCAAACTGGGCATCTTCTTTCACTGGCCAACAGCCTCTCCCTCTGAAGCCACCGTATCAGAGATTTTCCGCCTTGTGCTGTATTTTGCAGGAGTTTTCTTATTAAAGTCATGGTTGACTTCTTTTTAAAGAAATTGCCTTCTTCTTAGTTAAAAAAAAAGGATCTCAATTGAAACAAATAAGATCAGGCTTAATAGTGTAATCTCCTTCTTACTTGACCTTTTCCCTATGCAAACTTATAATAAACCTATCAATCAATCAATAAATCAGTGCCTCCTACACCATACCTACACAGTAAGAAGCTTGACCTGCTCGTGGCGCTTTTTTGCTGGCGCTCCTATCTTCGCGGGCTATTGAACGTCTCCAGAGCGTAATGATGTGTACACAGGCGAATGCAACGTCACCAACGTGAAGGCGAAACACAGAACCACCGGTGACAAGCTGTGTGCTTCTTTCTATTTGTCCTCCACTCCTACGCGAGTCGTCACAGAAACCCGCATTCTCCCGGTGTGTGCTCCACTTTCCCAACCACGGAAGAAAAACACCTTGGTAAGTGACACATTTACCTGAGAAATAATTGTAACATTAACAGTTAATATAATCTGACGGTGGTTTGCATGCCATGATTGCTAACGTGAAAATGGCTAAAGCTAACAACATTGGGAAAAGTTGGTAGGCTAGGCTAGATCTGAGCACTGGGCCGACTGTTCTAGATTGCTGAAGGCTTGTTAATGCGAGGTTAATTTATTCGTGTGTAGGGTTTTTAAAATTTAATGTGTTTTACAACCCCGTTAACTCCGCGCGTGTGCCGGCGCCCCCACGCGACATCGTCGGTATTTTGCAGAATATCTCGGGAACCACACAACAAAACTTAATGGGGAAAATTGCTATCACGAGCTTACTCTTTGGCCGATCGGTCAAGAGCGTATTTGTGGCATTTGAATGCTACTTTCTGCATAGTATTGCGTTCTTTCTCTGTTTCTCAATGTTATGAGTTTTAAAAAAATGTCAATTGAAACAAGCTCAGGCTTATGTAATCTCCTTTTAGTTGACCTTATACCAGTGGGTCTGTACTGTGATGAAACTGTACATTTTTTCTCAATAAACTTTTTAATCAATCAAACAAACAATCAATCAATCAAGTGGTTCTCAACCTGTGATTCGGACCCCCAGGGGGTTCTCAAAAGCGCTTGGGAGGTTTAAGTGAAATGTTAAACATTATTTCACCCGATTTATTTATTTCTGCGGTTACAGTTCAAAACATGTAAACATGACCCTCTTTTATTACTTCAGTCTATATTAATGCCTATTATATATTTTTTGTTTATTGTATTTGAATAGAAGTTAATAATGTTAGCACGAGAATTAATTTTAAAATTAATAAATGTAAATTTTCCGATTCCAATTCAAAAATAGTAAAAAGAAAATAATTAAGGATACAAATTAAAAAATGTCAAAAGAAATAGCTGATCTACTAGCTCAAAATGCGTCAACAGTATGCATTTGAGTGAAAATATTCATGTGGTTAATGTAGATCAAACAAAAATGACAAATATTTGGTGGCCCCCCTGTAGTAACTGTGACGGCCCCCTAGGGGTCCCAGACCACTTTATGAGCCATAAATCAGCTCAGAGTTGATTTATATATCATACTGTATAACAGATACAGCTTTGTTAAATTATTTTAATTTGGTTATTTTACCCAACAGAGTCATGTCTCAAATACAAACCCAAAGAGGGAAAAAAAGAGAGAAAAACAAGAGGAAGACTTTGCCAGTCGAACACAACTTGGAGGAGGTGGAGTCAGATATCGGAGGTAAGAATTTTATTCCCAGGTGGGATATAGATTCAGTCCCTGCGACATACTAGCATCATGTCCAGGGGGTGGACTTGTAATGTACACAAAGCTGCTTCATGCTAAAGAAACAGGAAATAGGCTCCTGCCCTATGGGCCTTCTGGCTTGGCAAGGCTTAGTTACAAAGCTTTGTCTAACTGAAATAGAATAGCCTATCACTGTTAACACATCGAAACAAATACAATCCTAAGTATTTAATACATTTTTGCGCATCTTTTTCAGTTGAAGAGGCTCGAGGCGGTTCTTGTGGAACCATGGAAAAATTCAAGTCGGACTTGAACCAGCTAAAGGGAGAGAACTGGCTCCTCAAAGAGGAGATTCGTCTCCTTAAGGAAGAGAGCAGACTACTAAAACAGGAGCGGGATCTCCTAAAGGAGAAGTCTCTTTCCTCTGAGGCCGGTTCAAAAGGTAACTAGACTGTTCCTCCCAAAACTTACATGTCAGGCTCAAACTACCATTTAAAGCAGGGGTTTTCAGCTGATTTTGACCCAGGGACCACCATTCTGACTAGGAACAACCTGGGGACCAACCCTATTGTCAGGTGGGTCCACCATAGACCCATCCAACAATATATTGTCTGTTGTCAAAACATTTTATTACCAGAAAAGAGCAGTTTTATCATTCTATCACCTGCAAACAAGAAAAAGAGAGTAGCAAATTGAACTAAAAGGAAAATTTAAAAAGGAAAAGTCTTTTCAATGAATGCATGGCCAGGGACCACCTGCAATGCCTCACCAGTGGAAAACCCATGATGTAAAGCAATGGTTCCCAAACTGTTAAGCCTGTGACAAAAAAAGAGGTATTTTACATTTGCCTGGGACACAAAAACAGTGAAAACAGCAGACCTACAAACTCACAACGTGTCGCTTTACGCTGTGTTGTGAGCTTGTATATAGGCCTTTTACTTTCTAATTTATGGAATTACTTTAATTTTTCTCATATTTATTCATGAAATAAAATTGCTATCACTGCATTCTTATTTTTATTTTTTTGCTCTTTGGTTCACTTTATATATTTGCTGACTTTAAGGTTCACAGAATAGGATCCATGACCTTGGTGAGTCCTCCGACTCTTCTGAGCCCTCCTTTGAAACAAAGAAGGCTGCCAAAAAGAGAAGAAGGAAGCCCCCATTGTCGTCATCATCATCAGATGAGGACTCCCCAAAGAAAAAGTCAAAGAAGGCTTCGTTTGGAAAGCGAGGTATCTGGGAAAATAAAGATTTTCATATTGTTTCTGTAACAATGCACACACAAACAGTGCTTTCGCTTACATCAGTGGTTATCAAAGAGGATTTCAGGGACTCTGGGTTTACCTTAAGCGTTCTAAATCGACCCCTAAGAGTATACCTCTCTTATAACTCTTGACACAAAACTCTGATGTACAGATGGAACCAAATGAGCCCTAACCAGTCCATTTGTGCACTGTCAAAGTTAAGGGGGGGACCTTGAATTTTTAAATTTTACATCACACTGCAGCATGAAAATGCACTGATTTAATAAAGGTGGGGTAGGTGTTGTTTTTTGCAACACTTTTTACAATATTGCCTGAAAACCTTTTCACATTCCCATTGCACCCACTGAAATAAAATGTTTGCAAAAAAAACCAAAACGTTTTGGTCCAGTCTAGAGGGTATAATCAGAGAAAATCTCTGACCAATCAAAATAGTGATCATCACTATTTTGATTGGCTGCATAATGCGTCCATTAAATATCAATGCACTCCCACCCACCCCTCCCTCCCTCCCCTGTGGTTCATGTAGTCGTGAATCGTGTGAAGGTGTGGTTTCGAGGGGTGAGCTGAAGAGGAGGAGGCGGAGCCTTTGGGAGGAGGGAGGGAGTGTATGTTTTCAAAATCTCACTTGAGTTGGATTGCTGGAACCGTTTTTTCAAACAACACCTACCCCACCATTAAGTGACCACAAAATTTGGTAAATGCACCCCTTTTTTATCGACTACAGTGGGGAGCTTTCAGACTCCGTTCACCTTAGCGAGGCCTATAGAGGATTTTCATCTTAGTAGGAGCATCTCTGCTAAGAGTACTCTCCCTTCCACCCACACACAATCTCTTAACAGCAACATTTAGCATAGTCAGGCTGGCCCTATTATGAAACTGTTATCTATAGAGCAGACCTGGGCAAAACACGGCCCGCGGGCCACATCCGGCCCTTTGTTCGTCCCTGTCCGGCCCGCATGAGGCCAATCATAAATTACATTTGATTACAACTTAATAAAAAAAAAAATCTACGTCGTGCGTGCAATACAACTGTGGTGCTTTTATTTTGAAAAGCGCAGTACTTCCGTGTAGCGTACGTGCATGAAGGTAAACAGCGCTAAGTGATGCTGCCGTTAAAATGTGTGCTGACGCTAAGAAAAGAAAAGTTGACAAGGAATGACTTGCTTTCAACAAGACATGGACCGCTAAGTATTTCTTTACAGAAATTAAAAGGTGAAGCCGTGATTTGTGCTACACAGATCACTGTTTAAAGATTATAATTTGAATCCGCACTACACGACCAAGCATGAGGAAAAATACAGAAATCTGTCTGATAAAGAGCGCGCAATAGAGGCTGATGCATTGCAAGCAAAACTGCAAAACCCAACAAGGAATTGGTAAAATGAGGTGGAAATCATTAAAACATTATTCATTTAATTGATGTGTTTCTATAGATGTGTTGTAATTCAGTTTGAGGAATTTAACAAGTTAAGAATAAATTGGATTTATTAATTATTTTTGTTTTTTTACTCGACCTATACGCCACAAGCCTAATATAAATATCTACAGAATAATTGTATTCTTCTAATTACCAGTACCAGCTATTTAGAATATATAATATTAATGTATTTTACAATGGAAGAAAGTTGAGCAGGATTAAGTTCAAGTTATCGTTGATGTGGCCCTCTGACACAACTCAGGTTTTTCATGTGGCCCCTTGTAAAAATTAATTGCCCACCCCTGGTATAGACTATCAATTAAACCCTGAAGTGAAAAAGAATAGTTTAAATACTGATCATCGTGTATACTCGGATTGTACATTATATTTGTAATTATGATTGTGTGTTTTTCCCTTTCTTTTTTTTTTTTTCTTTGATCTGTCTTGTAGTCAGTAGCCCAGAGGATGTGGTCCACCGCTATAAGAAGTTGGTGAGGATGTGTAAGAGGACCAGGAGCATCCCAGAAACCTGTAGGGCCTTTGACTTGGACCGCAACACCATCGCAGGAACTGCGGTTATCGCAGATGTCCTCATTGCCGGAGACGGTGGGGATTTTGGAGAGCTGCCCATAATTGCTGAAAAGCAGAGTTTGGCCAGCTTTGCCAAAGTATGCAAGGCATTTTTGGATGCAAACCCCACCCTAAAGGTGAAAGTGGATAAGATGAAGAAGGCCAATGAGCTGCTCAACATCAAATACAAATTTCAGAAATGAGGGGGCCTGGTGAAGCACAGCCATGTGATATCACATTATCATGTGTCTTCGGCAGATTGGTCTGGCCCATGTGGGTGCCTGTGCTAGGTGGGTGTTTTCAGAAACCAGAAAGTGAAGAATCAACCAGTGTCTGCACTGTCTTAAAGCCCTGACAGACAGATCACCTTTTGGTTTCTGAAAAACGCCCACCGAGTGCTTGGGGCCAGACCAGTCTGCAGGAAACACATGATGATGTGAATTCACACACACGCGCACACACACAGTTAGAGTTAATACGTTGTTGTTTTGACTAGTTTTGTGTCCCGGACAAATGCTAAATACCTGTTCTTTTTATCATAAAGTTTAACCTTTCGGGAGCCGTTGCTTTACAGGAGGGATTTTACATGTTACACTTTTCAGAGACCAAAAAGTGGAATGCCTACCCAGTGCTTGGGGCCAGACACATGATGTGAATTCCCAAGACTGGGACTGTTTACTTAGTAATTATTATTTATAGTCATTATTTATCACTGTTGTTTTTATTTTATTTTTATTTATTTATTGAAAAAGAAGCCTATCCTGATTTTTTTTTTTTTAAGTGCCTGACTGTTAAAAATTTGCACTGTTTTTGAAAAAATTGTTTTATAAGAATTTGATTAAAATGTTTATCTTTGGCAGCTCACTTGTTTTTGCATATGTGTCACAGCGAGGTGTTTTGAGTGAGGAAGTGTAAAAGTAATGCATTCATCTTAATGTAGTTTGATGGCTGGTGATGGGGGTTTTTGATGGGAACTCTTATCTCCTGACAGATACAGTGTGCTGTTCAGGGGGAGAATCAGACACTGTAACTGTATCAGTGTACTCTGACACTGTATCATAGACACTGGTCGGTTTTGCAGCATTTCCAGTCCAAGTGTCTTGGGTAATGTGATAGTTTCCTAGTTACGGGCTAAATACTGAGTAATTCCCAGGTAATAAAATGGAAACAGACCTCACTTCCTTTTACAGTACAAATCCATTTTAATAACTTGGTACTTTCCAGGTAGATATTTTTCTATTTACTGGGTAACAAATGAGTAATTACCAGTTAATAACATGGAAACAGGCCTCACTTCCTTTTACAGTACAAATCCACTTTAGTAACTAGGTACTTTCTATGTAGGTATTTCTGTAGTTCCTGGGTAACGAATGAGTAATTACCAGATAATAGCATGAAAACAGGCCTCACTTCCTTTTGCAGTACAGTTCAACGGTAATTACCAGGTAAATGTTGTAGTTACTGGGTAAATACTAAGAAGTTACCAGGTAAGTAGTAAAAACCAGTTGACTGGTAGGAAAATACATGGCGTAAACACTTTTCACTTTCACATTTCCTAGTAATTACATGGTAAGTATCTAGTAAAAACTTATGATGTCTTGTAATTACACCTGGTGGTCAATAGGGAAGTAATTGGTAGTGTCATAATTTCTTTGTAAATTTCACAGTACTTTCTGTGTATTTACATAGCCTTCCTCTGTAGTTGTCAGGTACAATTAAAGGGTAGTTACAAGTACATATTAATATTAATACATATTAATTACCATGCATATACCTTCAAATTACTTTAAGAAACACCCAGTAATTACTAATTATCATATGTGGTTGTTAGGAAATAATATAATAATTACTTAGTGAGTGCCTAGTAAATAATCACATAGTTACCATATAAATACTTTATATATACTGAGTAATTATTTCATATTACCTGGCTGTTACCAGGTACTTTTTAAGGAATGACTTGGCAATTACCTAGTAAGTACTTGGCAATTAAGAAAGTAGTTGGTATATAATTACAAATTATCCAGTAATTAATACTTATTACCAGGTAGTTACTTGGTATTTGCCTGGAATTGACTTGGTAATTACCTATATAGTTACCTTGTAATTACATGGCAATTTGACAGTAACTACTCCTTATTACATGGTACTTACCTTGTAATTACCATGTAAATACATGGTAATTACTGTAAAAGGAAGCGTTACCGAGATTTTTTCTGTTATAGTGTAGTGGAGTGACAGAAAAATGGTAATTAATGTGATTTGTAATCAATCTCTAATCAATGAAATGTGTGATTCTTGTCAATGATCAGAAACAAGATGTATTACTGATGTTGGAATAGATCTATGTCAATTCTGTATGATTTATTTAGACAGTACTGTGAGCGGCTGAGCTGAGCTGCCGAGTGTCACTGTGTGCCGCAATGGAATGTCAACAAAGCTAAGTTTCAAAATAATTCTGCCAGCTCAAAGCTATGGAGACACAACAGAGAGCAGGAGAGAGTCCGTCAGTGTAAAAAATATGTTTTCTTCGCCATACACAATAGTGGGGGCAGGTGTCTGGGTCAAATGGCGATGAGGGTGGCAGCTCAGAGTGGCCTTGGCGAAGTGGCAAAATTATGTAACGCCCCTGCTGATCTGTAAACCTATGAAATCATTGTGGGACATGGCCTGTGAACCTGCTTAACCTTGCTAATCTGCTTTAATAAATATAAAAACTATTATAAGACGTCGTGGTGGACATTACATCTGTATCCACAATTGCAACGACATTGGTTATGCCTCTGCACTAGTAACATAGATTCTTATCAGTTATTCTAGTCAAATATTGTCACATATCCTTGGGGCTTGCTGTCCAAGCCACTAAATTTATCCTAGCTAGTAACAAGAGCCCAGATCTTAAGAGGAGAGCTGCAGTTAAAGGACGGGACCGATAGCTGGACTTTGAGCCAATTGGCTATTCCTCTTAGGTCAGTTATTGAGGGAAGCAGGATAGACGGCTGGAAGTTGTATGCAGTGACAGCTAGGCGAATCTCCTCGATACCAGCTTAAATAAGTTGAGGAAATCTTAGCAAGGTGAACCCCCCTAGACCGCAACTTCTTACCCGAAGAGATGGAGAGCTGGTCCCGGTGACAGACTCTGCTAGTCAGGGACTGAACCACAACTGGGGGATCTAACATTTGGCGCCCTAACAGGGACCTTGAAGAAGTGAGCTTCAGTTCCAACCAATCTGGACCCCCAGATGAAAGTGTGCAGCAGGAAGGAGCCTGCGTAGGCACAGAAGATCGACTCCCCCGTGAGGACAGCGAGGGAAGCCGACACCGCAGTAATTGCAGGAAGCAAGCGGGATTGAGAGGAGCGAAGGTCGACAGAGAATTTCAAGAGGAAATCCCAAGACTGCGTGGAATAGCCAATCAGTCTGGATCTCATCCCTGACCCCGAGAGGTACCTAGGGAGGCTTTGAGGAACAGACGACTTGATCAGAGAAGAAGGAAGAAAGAGAAGAATGAGAAGAATGGCGACAGACCAGAAGAACCTTAGCCCTGAAGAGGATGACCCAGGGTTGGGACCGATGACTGCAGAGACCAAGCCCCATGGGATGGCCTCACCGTCTGGGACTGCAGAGGAGCTAAAGAGACAAGCCCAAGAGGACCGAGATCGGTTAGCTCAGGGCTCAGGGCAGCGCGAGTTCTTAGGTAGCAACCTAGACGAGGGATCTGAGGTACAGAGCTACGCCTCCAAGCCCGCACCTAACTGGCTGAGGGACGTCGGGATGGTGGATATAGGAGGGGCTGAAGGTCCGCAGGAGAAGACCCAAGATCTGTCAGAAATGGCTCGGAGTCAGACAGAGGAAAAGGAACCATCTGACCCAAGCCTCAGTACAGAGGAAGAGTTGGATGAACAGCAGACCACACCCACACCATTGAGTTGTGTAGAAGGGATGGACCTGGATTTTTGCCAGATGCAGCTCGAGGATGGACCTAGCCGAGAAGATACAGAGAAGAAAGACTGGGGTGGTGATGAGCTCTCAGCGGGGTCGCCCCCGCCAAGGAAGCGGACCGTAAAAACGGAGAGGCTCTCATCCGAATCACCACCACCACCACCACAAGGATGACCAGAAAGGATATCAGTGGAATCCCTAGAGTTGAGATGTAGGCGTGTCCCCCCAACTTGGCCCTCCTTATCCCCCAAAGAAGGGATCGCCCCTGACCTTGAAATGGTGCCCCTGGAGACGAAGAGAGTGACCCTGAGGAATGGAGCCCGAGCCTATAGCTACATAGGGAGCATCGGGGGGGTCAGCAGTGATGCCTGATAGTCTTAACCGATGCTAAAGGGGAGGCCCACCATGCTGAGGTGAGAGATCAGCTATGGAAGGCCGGAGAGGGCTATAGGCAGGAAGTTAGGTGGCTTGATATGACCTGGATGGGGGTTGGTGTGGCCAGTGGGGGATGTCTGCCCTATTATGCTATAATTCATGTGAGAATTGACCGATATGAGGGAAGTTCAGGGATGAAAGAGTACCTGCCGGTGATGATAGAGGCCCTGGAATGGGGTCTGGGGAAGGCGAAGGAGATAGCAGCCAGAAGGGTGGTGATAAGCGTTAATTGGTTGAGATCGGGAAATATTTCCTGGAGAGTAGCCGAGATGGCGGCGGTTGCTGGGGTGCGGAAAGATGCAGCTAGGTGTCCCATAGGAGACCGAATCGTTCCTGGCCCAGTGTGAGACCGACCTGACTAAAGGGACCCAGGCCGGGCACCGGATGAAGAGGACGGTGCCTAGTGAACGGTTTGTGAAGGCTCTAAGGGTGAAATTTGCAACCAGGCGAAGGACAGGACACACGGTGACCGCCTTGGATCAGGCCGTGAAGACGTGGGATCTGGAAACCAAGTACTACGAGGAGAAGAGGAAAAAGGAGACCAGGCCCTCCGCCAAGGTGTCAGGGAAGGTAGTCGCTAAATTGACCACGCAACATCAGGAGTCAAGACAGGACTATCAAGGCCGACCCCAACCCTCACATAGAACACCCACAGCTTTTCAGCCCAGGCAGCCACCGACCTGGAAATCAGATGGAAAGCCTAGAAATGGTGATTATCTGCCAGCCGAGGAGTACAGCAAGTTGACACCAGAGCAGAAGGAGGCCCTCCAGGCTGCCCGTAAGGCAGCGGGGGGCCCCGGAAATGAGGGGTTTGAAGGCGCGGGTCGCTCTGGGAGATGCCTACTGGAAGGGGAACGAAATATACGCTGAAGTGGATGGAATCCCATATCTGGTGGACACTGGAGCTGAGATGTCGATGACCCACAGCAGCCTTGAGACAGTGGGACACCTGAAGATCCAAATTGTCATTGGAACCATCGAAGAGGTGCCAGTTGAAGGGTGGAAAGTAATGGTGTGGGTACAAGGCCCAAACAATCTGATTATAGTAAGAGAGTTGAAGGAGCTGGGGAAACCCAGAGAGAAGAAAAAAAAAAGGGGGCCCCGTGAAGAAGCGGTTGAATTGGCTGCAGTCAAGGTCAGTTTGTATAGAACCAACCCGAGTAGAAACAACAGCCAGTGAACAGATGGTAAGAGTGACTGACCAACTAGGTGATTGTCCGCCAAGGACAGAGCAGACAACGACCCTCCTGGATCAGGCTGGAGACCGGTGATCAACGTTAAGGCCCTCAACTGACACTCAACCACCAATCAAGCAAGCCTCATCAACCCACAGGGGTCTCTGGAGAATCTGCAGGTTAAGAAGTTCAAGTCTGGGAAGAAAGAAGAGTTTCGGCAGCTGAGCCTGGACGGCCGTCAACCAAAACCCTCTGGAAGAACTGAAGAGTGCCATTCATGCAGCTGAAAGACTGGAACCCGGGAGTCTTATGGTGAGGTTGCTAGTGGGGGTGAGGTAGCTAGTGGAGGTGAGGTTGCTAGTGGAGGTAAGTGGTGAGGATGATGACGCCGTGCTGAAGGTGTGAAACGAAGGAGGGGGTATGTTGACTCTGTATTGGTGAGATAATTGAAGTGAGACGGAAGATATCGCTATCTGTGAGGCAAATGGGTTCGAAGGAGCTAAAAGTAGAACAGCAGCTCACCAGGATTAAGGAGAGAAAAGAAAAATATAGATAGCTGAGTTATGGCTGAACATGGAATTGGATGTGCTGCGGCAAAGGGCACATGCCAAAGAAGGAACACACTGGCGGGGAAATGAGGAAGTGGACCGCTAACTGCAAGAGAGAAGACTCGTCTTTGTTGGGATGGAGAAGTGGGACAGAACACCTAGAGGCCGGGTGGTCCCAACAGAAGCCATGAGGGAGGTGGTACTGGCCGTGCAGGAAGCACTGGGTCATGTAAGCACGCTCCCCACACGGAGGGAATTGGAGAGGCAACAGCTCTGGATTGCCTGAAGCCAGATACGCCATGTTCTGCGAAACTGCGTTGTGTGTGGGCAATACAATGCAGGGAGAAGAGGAATGGGTTGAAGGCCGGACCATCAGAAGTACCGTGTCCTCGAGATAACAGGGAAGAAAAGAGAGAAATACCTGTTGGTACTGTTGCGCTCTATGTTATGTTATATGGAAGGGAAAGCCATGGAGAAGAAAACCAACATAGTTCAGCAAATACTAGACAGTAAGAGGATGTTACTGTAGAGGAGAGGGATCCAGGGAGTGGAGCAAGTGCCGATTTCAAGCTAGAAGGAACCAGGAACCGAAGATGGCTAGTGGCAGAGGACCCCCGCCATCCCATGTCAGAGTAGCCACTGATGAAGGGATGGTGATAAGAAGAACGACCTCGGCTCTCTGAGACGAGAGAGGGCTGAAGAAACTGCATTATAAGAACTACGACCTCGGCTCTCTGAAACGAGAGAGGGCTGAAGAAACTGCAGTTATAAGAAGTACGACCTCGGCTCTCTGAGACGAGAGAGGGCTGAAGAAACTGCATTGTGTGAAGAAAGGAACCTAATCGGAGGAGAAAGAAGACCTTGGACTGGAGTGAAGTTAACGACGGCTGCATGGTGTGAGGAGACCATCCCTCCCCTAAGAGTCCAGCGGGCAGGACCGCGTAGCAGAAGATCAGGAAGAATCCAGACCAAGACCAAAGCTGATAAACCATTGCTCGAGGAGAGAGGAGAAGAGAGCAACAGTGACTATATGGTAAACGACCTCGGACCGGAAAAAGGAATACGTGGATATGTCGAGCAGAAGGAGGCTGAGGTGGTGGTGTTTTGATGTGAGGGTAGATCGAACGGCCCTTCGGGAGGAGGAGTGAGCCCGCCTATGGAAGACTGAAGATGACTGAAGATGGATCGACTGGGGCCAGTCTAGGCTTCGATTGAAACAGCCTGGGGAGGGCAACGATAGGGACCATAGCCAACGTCAGTACTGATCTTGGAACCCCCCTGTATTGTGTGAAAACCATTGAACACGTCAGTGTCACAATAATCTGGCTCACATACTGTTGCAGCGGTCGGTGGACCTTCGAACAGCCGCTGAGAGTCCTCACCCTGGTTCAGGGCTGCGTGAGGGTAGTTGTCGTCACCCTGCAGGGGCAGCATGAGATGGCGCCAGCCCTGTTTGTCACCTACCTCCTGGGAAGGCACCACATCAGTGCCACCCCGACAGGGCTTGGACGGGGGGTGGTGATCCTGGGGTGGGTGGTCCTCGATGCTGTGGCTGTGGGTTTTGGACCTTTGGAGTATATGGTGGCATGCTATGAATTATTATTGTCCATCAGCCTGGTAGCCCACCTCCTGTTCGCAGCGCTGAGGCGAAGGGAGCGCCGGCTGGAGGAAATTCAATTCAATTCAATTCAAATTTATTTATATAGCGTCTGTTACAATGACAATTGTCTCTAGGCCCTTTACAGAGACCCAGAGCATGACCCCCGAGCAAATATCATTAACTAAGATTATAATATTAAATCCAATCAATGATAATGGCAGGTAAAAAACTCCCACATAGGGAGAAAAAAAAACCTTTATGCCAAACAGAGGCAAGGAAAAACTCCACTTTAAGAGGAAGAAACCTTGAGCAGGACCTGGCTCATATGGGGGGACCTTCCTGCCAAAGGCCAGCCGGGTAGAGAAAGAAAAGAGGGGAGACAGGACAGAGAGAGGACGGAGAACACAGAGAGGATGGAGGACAGAGAGAGGAGAGCACACAAATGACTAAATACAATGGCCATATAAACATAAACAGATGGAGGTAGCAGCACTGGGATGAGATGGCCAGAGGACCAGGTCGCCGATCACCATGCCAGTCGGCACCCAAATACAAGTGGAGGAGAACCCCGGGATGGACATAGGATGGAACTGCAAGTCAGCATGAAACCCAGGAAACTCTGGCCTGCAAATACACAGAAAGAAAAGGGGGGCAAAAACAGCACAACAAACCACAGGAAAGCAAAGAAAATGGAGCACAGTTTCAGTAACAGGGTGCTCTCAAATAATTATAAATGAGCTGGAGGAGGAGGAAGGGAAGAAGAAAGGGAAGAAAAAGGAGAAAAGCAGTGGAGACACCACTCAGCAGATCATGTTGGTGTCCCCCTGCAATCTGTGCGATAGTATTATGGGAGCTAGGAGGGGGGGTGCTGGCAGCGCTCTCCTGGCTAGGCTGGGTGGGTCAGTTGCCGCTGATTATGTGGTTTATAGTGCATGCGGCTCTTTTCCCGTTATAAGTAGAGGGCATTTCTTAGAATTGGCGGTTCCCTTAGGGGCTGTATAAGAACTTTAACCAATTAATTTGCTTGCTTGCTTGCTAACCGGCTCCACCAAACTCTGTATGAGGGAAATAACTGTTAAAAATTGTGTTATCTCCATCCTCTAGGGGGAAGTGTCTTGCATGTGCTGCGGGGTCAGTTTGGAGCAGGCCCGCACCCTATGGGATGTCAGCTTGGCCTTCTGGTGCACGGGGTGCTATGGGGCAAAGTTCAGGGTCCAGTTGGCTAGAGGCCTCCTGGGGGACCCTTATCTGCCCCTCACGGGGCCAAAAACCTGCTGGGAGTTTGAGAACGGGGCCAGGCATATTGGGGGCGCACTGGGCTGGGGTTCGGATAGAGAGGCTCAGGCCTACCAGTTGGAAATCACCCAGGGTGATTATTACCCGCTCTATATAAAGGTGTGGGAGTGTCTGGATGGAACGAGGCTGTCCAGCTCCCATCAGCTGGATGGCCGGCTGGTGAGAGTGGGTGAGAGGATGGCGGTCGCCCCCCTGCCTCCCCCTCCGGTGACCCCCCAGGCCGACGCTTCCACCCAGACCCATGCCATTGTCTGGTACTGTGAAGAACCAGAGATGCCTGGTGAAGTGACGCCACCGGCCGCACCCGAAGAAATGGAGCTGGATGTGGATCCGTGGATACCGTATGCCCCGGCGCGGGTGGTGAGTCCGGGGGGGGCTGCTGGACCTGTTCTCAAGAGCATTGGTTGGGTTGCCCCCCCCCTCGCAGCCTCTCAGGCAGCCCGGAACGTGTGCAGCAGGTGCAATTGTGGTAGGAGGACCAGCCTTTGGAAGCGGCGCAGGCTGACACTACGACGGCCACATCGGAGGGGGCACCGGAATGGGACGGGGAAACAGGAAGACCAACCCTCAGATGCTCCGACTCCCCTGTGACCCCTGCACCTCCCATGTCTGCTGGATCCCCTGACTCCCCAGTGGCCCCTGCACCCCCTGTGGATGCCGGGCCCTCCTACTTCCCGGTGACCCCTGTGTCACCCCGATCCCCCAACTCCCCGGTGACCCCTGTGTCACCCCCATCTCCCGTTCCCCTCGGGTCCCCTGGGGGCGTCTGTTCCCGGGGTGCATAGGGATGACATGGTCGTGGTCGATGAGTGGTTGGAGAAGCCCCCGGTTCTCCGGCCAGCTCCTTGGCAGGGGTTGGGGGGGATCATCGGGGGACGAGGATGTGTTAGTTCTGACGCCGTTGATGGAGGACGGAGAGCCGTGGCTGGTGGGCTACGAAGTTGGGGGGCCTATAGATGATCCTCGGGAGGGGGGGTCAGGAGATCCGGGGGTGCGAAGGCGACGGTTTGGGTTGCCCCGACATTCCCCACCTCGTAGGGAGAGGCGAAGGCCTAAGGGCAGGGGGTTGTACGCAGGCGGCGAGGATACAAAACGAGATGTGGTTTCTGAGAATGCGGGGGGGAGGAAGGAGATTGTGGATGTTCGGTTTTCCTGTGATTTCTGGGAAATTGAATGGGAGATTTATAATCAGTAATCTGATTTATAATCAGTAATCAGATTTTTACTCGTTACTCAGGGTTCAGAGTTTTAATCATTAGCTGGAAGACCATGATTGTAATTGATTTTGCTCAATTTTCCTGTGATTTCTGGTAAATTGAGTGTGTGATGTATAATCAGTAATCAAGTTTTTATTCTAAGCTGTTCTTCATTAAACTTTTCTTGTGGTTATTATTGATTGATTTACCGGTGATTTCTGTAGAATTGAGTGGGGGGGGGGGGGGGGGGGGGGGGGGGGGGGGGGGGGGGGGGGGGGGGGGGGGTGTTCAGTACTCTGATTGCTAGTCAGTACTCAGACATTTACCCAGTAACTGAATTTTCGATCAGTGACTAGAACACTATGATTGTGATTATTGTTATAATGGGTATGAAGCCAACAAAGTTACTCCAAGTAGAGATAGAAGGATGGCCCTGTGTGCAACGTGGCGTGGGTGACCAGACGTGATCCAGCGAGCCCCTCGACAGGTGTTGCAGGGGGCATCACAGGATAACAAGGATGTGCAGTCTCAGACAGCCAGCATGGAAGATGGAGGATCGTGGCTGGAGGGTCTTTATCGCCATGTCTGTGCCCACGACGGGGGATGAAAAGTGAAAAGCTTGATGATTCCAGGAGGGGGTATCAAGTGACCCAGAGGAGGTTGGAATTATACCAGCTCTGTGGGATGAGATTTTTTCTGTTATAGTGTAGTGGAGTGACAGAAAAATGGTAATTAATGTGATTTGTAATCAATCTCTAATCAATGAAATGTGTGATTCTTGTCAATGATCAGAAACAAGATGTATTACTGATGTTGGAATAGATCTATGTCAATTCTGTATGATTTATTTAGACAGTACTGTGAGCGGCTGAGCTGAGCTGCCGAGTGTCACTGTGTGCCGCAATGGAATGTCAACAAAGCTAAGTTTCAAAATAATTCTGCCAGCTCAAAGCTACGGAGACACAACAGAAAGCAGGAGAGAATCCGTCAGTGTAAACAATACGTTTCCTTCGCCATACACAATAGTGGGGGCAGGTGTCTGGGTCAAATGGCGATGACGGTGGCAGCTCCGAGTGGCCTTGGCGAAGTGGCAGAGTGGAAGACTGCAGACTGCGGTGAGATAATTCAGAAATATAATGAATGAGCGCATATTCTGTGATTAAATACGAACCAATCCATCAATTCATCAATTAGTGAAATTGTGGGACCAATCATAGTGTATAGATCATTAAAAATGGATTAGCTTTAGCTTAGCGAGCTATATGGCCAAATAAACAGGTTAACCTTGATTGGGAAGGAGTGGAATCGTGTACCTCGGAAAATTATGTAACGCCCCTGCTGATCTGTAAACCTATGAAATCATTGTGGGACATGGCCTGTGAATTATGCATGATGTAAAGGAGGGATTATGTAAAATTATGCACGCCTCTGTATATGTAGATAACCAATCAGAAGTGTCATGTGAGTTTGGGGGAAATTATGAATGCCTATGCAAATGTGAGAGAACCAATCAAGAAGTTGGGGAAGACTAAATAGGGGACATTGGGCAGGCTGGTGGAGGCTGGATGGGAGAGAGAGAGAGAGAGAGAGAAAAAGAATGGCATAAAAAGCGGAGTATCAAGAGAATTCGGGGTTCTTCCGTGGGGCGTCTTCAGAAGAAGGACTAGCTGGATCGAGGGGAGCTAACCATTGGAGGGAAATATCTGAAGGATTTATTCTTCAAGAGCAAAGAAGACGCAAGAACGGATTAACCATTTTTCCAACACTTGAGGAATATAATTGGATTTTTCCGGATTTACCCTAGCTCACTGCTAGCAAGGAGGAGGGGCAAATCAGAGTACCTGCAGGCCTGACCTTGTGCGCTCTCTCTCTCTTCTGCATCAGCGGCCTTGAACAACACAAAGTGGCCATTTGCGTACATCCAGCCTGTCCTTGAACCAACCAGATGAATCGATTTGTAAGCCACAGCTTTAATTTGCCTTTTATGTAGAATTAGAATTTGTATAACCAATCAATGCTGCTGCTTAACCTTGATAATCTGCTTTAATAAATATAAAAACTATCATAAGATGTCATGGTGGACATTACATCTGTATCCACAATTGCAAATGCCTCTGCACTAGTAACATAGATTCTTATCGGTTATTCTAGTCAAATTGTCATGGCTCAGGTGAGAAAGATTCCAAGTTAGACTTCACTTTGAGAACAAAGGGGTTTATTTGGACAGAGAATCCCGGAACAGTTGTGGATGGCTCGAGGCTGGTTCTCCAAGATCTGGTTCCAGGATGCGCAGGCAGACTCACACAGGCTGGACGTGGGACGGGCAGACGGGGAAGGCAGGACTGGAGAAGAGAGCAAAAGTGATTAGAAGGTTCAGACAGGTTGGCACAGTAAGACGAGACGTGGGTTTAATACCACTCAAGGAGCGTTGTCGGACTGGCGCCGAGTGGCTGAAGGAATCCAGGTTATGTAGAGTGTGGTGTTGATAGATTATGAGTCCCAGCTGCGCAGGGGAGGCCGGGTCGAGCAAGTCTAGGCTGAAGGATGGGACCGGAGACAGTGGAGGGCGCCAGAGGACAGGGAGCCGCATGACAGCACCCCCCCCCCCTCAACGGGCGCCACCGGCGGCCCACCAGGCTTCCCCGGGAAACGGCGATAAAACGCCCGCCGCAAACCAGGGTCCATGATGGCAGAGCGAGGCACCCAGGAGCGCTCCTCAGGACCGTACCTCGCCCAGTCAACGAGGTACCTGCATGCCCCGCCCCCGGCGACGGGCGTCAAGGAGGCGATGGACGGTGTACACCGGATGGTCATCAACGAGCCAGGGGGGCGGAGGGGGAACGGCCGGAGGGCTCAGCGGACAGGTGGACACAGGCTTCAGCAGAGACACGTGGAACGCCGGGCGGATCTTCATGGAGGCAGGTAGGGAGAGCCGCACCGCCGCCGGATTGATGATCTCAGAGATGGTAAACGGCCCGATGTATCTAGGGGAGAGCTTTCGAGATTCAGTGCGAAGGGGAACATGACGGGTAGACAGCCAAACCTGCTGACCCATGGAGTAGGCTGGAGCCTGGACCCGGTGACGATCGGCGGTGCGCCGGTTCCGCTCTGGTCTCTTTCCACACTTTCTGACACCTCCTTATGTGCAGGTGCACCGATGGTACCGCCAGATCCTCTTCGTCCATCGGGAAGAGAGGGGGTTGATACCCCAGAGACACCTCAAACGGCGTCTTCCCATGCGCCGTGGACACCTGGGAGTTGTGGGCGTACTCGATCCACGGGAGCCGCCGGCTCCAGGAGGTCTGGTTCTGGGCTGCCACGCACCTCAGGGCGGACTCAAGCTCCTGGTTCAGCCGCTCTGTCTGGCCGTTGGTCTGAGGGTGGAAACCTGAGGAGAGACTGGATGTAGCGCCAAGAGCACGACAGAATGTCCGCCATACCTGAGATGTAAATTGTGGGCCACCGTCGGACAGGATGTCTGTGGGGATGCCGTGAAGGCGGAGGACGTGGCTCACAAGGAGATCGGCAGTCTAAGATGCTGTGGGGAGCTTGGAGAGGGGAATGAAGTGTGCAGCTTTGGAGAAGCGATCTACTATGGTGAGGATGACAGAGTGGCCTTCGGAGGGTGGTAATCCGGTGATAAAGTCCAACGCGATGTGAGACCACGGCCGGGTCGGAACGGGGAGAGGTTGCAGGAGACCTGAGGGAGACTGGTAAGAGGGTTTACCCCTGGCACAGACAGAGCAGGCTAACACGAATGCATGCGTGTCTTTGTTCATGGAAGGCCACCAGAAATGTCTATGTAGCAGGTGAAGTGTGCGTTTTATACCAGGATGGCATGAGAGGCGTGATGAATGGATCCAGTGGAGGACCTGAGGGCGGGCAGCCAGCGGAACATAGAGACGTCCCTGGGGTCTGTTGCCAGGGTTGGGTTCCGTCCGTTGAGCGTTTCTCACCACCGACTCAATATCCCAGGTGACGCTACCAACGATGCAGGCGGGAGGCAGGATGGACTCTGGCGAGAGGGGCTCGTCGGCGGGGAACTCTCTGGACAGGGCGTCGGGTTTCCCGTTCTTGGTTCCTGGCCTGTAAGAGACACTAAAATTGAAACGGGAGAAAAAGAGAGACCAACGGGCCTGTCGAGGGTTTAATCCTTTTGCGCTTTGTAAGTACGCCAGATTTTTATGATCTGTCCATATCGTAAAAGGTTGCTCAGCGCCCTCGAGCCAGTGCCTCCATTCCTCCAGGGCCACTTTAATGGCCAGCAGCTCCTTATCCCCGATGCCGTAATTCCTCTCAGCGGGGGTGAGTCGGCGGGAGAAGAACGCACAGGGATGGAGTTTCTGATCCTGATCTGAAACCTGGGACAGCACCGCTCCTACCCCAGAGTTAGACGCGTCCACTTCTACGGTGAAAGATTTAGCAGGATCTGGTTGAGTGAGGATGGGGGCCGAAAGGAAGCGGTCCTGAAGGAGATCAAAGGCTTGCTGGGCAGGTTCTGACCATACAAAGGTGACCTTAGAAGAGGTGAGTTGCGTGAGTGGCTGAGCAATTTGACTGTAATTACGGACGAATTTGCGGTAAAAGTTTGCGAAGCCCAGGAACTGCTGTAGCTGGCGACGGGAGGTGGGTACGGGCCATTTGGCGATTGCCTGTATTTTGCTCGGGTCTGTCTGCAGTCTGCCGGAGCCGAGGATGTAGCCGAGAAACGAGACAGACTGCAGATGGAAGGAGCACTTTTCTATTTTCACATACAGATGGTTCTGGAGGAGGCGTTGAAGGACCAGGCGGACGTGATGGACGTGTTCGTCTTGGTTTCTGGAAAAGACAAGGATGTCGTCGAGGTATACGAACACGAATTTATACAGGTAATCCCGGAGGATGTCATTAATCAGAGCCTGGAACACAGCGGGAGCGTTAGTGAGTCCGAATGGCATCACCAGATATTCAAAATGTCCGAGATGTGTATTGAAACCTGTTTTCCACTCATCCCCTCCTTAATCCGGATCTGATTATAGGCGTTGCGGAGATCGAGTTTGGTGAACACCGTAGCCCCCTGTAACGAATCAAGAGCAGAAGTTATTAATGGGAGTGGATAAGTATTCCGAACAGTGATCTCGTTGAGTCCCCGAAAATCAATACATGGCCGCAGGGTACCCTCCTTCTTGGCCACGAAGAAAAATCCGGCCGCTACGGGCGACGTGGACGGGCGAATGTGGCCACGCCCTAAAGCCTCCTTAATGTACTGCTCCATAGCCTCCCTCTCCGGGCACGAGAGGTTGTATAACCGTCCATTGGGCAGTGGAGCGTCCGGGAGGAGGTCTATGGAGCAGTCATATGGCCGATGTGGAGGCAAGGAGAGAGCCTTCTCCTTGCAGAACACGGCGGCCAGGTTGTGGTACTCGGACGGGATCAGGGTCAGATCAGGTGGCGGGGCAGATTCGGCTTTCGGGGTTCGGTCAGCGGATGTGGCTGAGCCAAGACAATTTGCCAAACAGAAGGAACTCCAAGTACAGATTTTAAGAGTAGTCCAGTCAATCTGGGGGTTGTGTAAACATAACCAGGGGTAGCCTAGCACCAGAGGGGTCCGGGGTGAATTAATAACTTTGAAAGCAATGGTTTCATTGTGGTTGCCTGCCAGACTCAACATAACAGGAGCCGTGGAGTGGGAGATGTGAGACACTCGGCCGTCCAGAGCTTTTGCCACAATGGGTTGTCATCTGCCCCTGAGTCGACCAGCACGGAGAGCGGGAATGATAATTGTGGGGTGTGGATGGTTCCTGTGATCATGGGTCTGGGGTGTGAAGTGTTATGTGGCGTTTGGCTCACCAGTGTCCCAAGAGTCACGGGCGAGCCTGGTCTTTTGGCCGCACGGGGCACGTAGCTATCCGGTGGTCGGGTTCCCCGCAGTACAGACACCTGCCCAGCCGTATCCGCCTCTGTCGTTCCTCCGGCGTGAGGTGGGTTCTTCCCAACTGCATGGGTTCCTCTGGCGGCTGGGTCGGAGGGGAAGGCGGCTGGGATGGAGTGGAAGACACCGGGGACGGAGGTCGAGGCCGGAGGGTGGACAGAGACGCCCCCGGGGGAGCTCTGGAACGTGAGCCGCGCTCCCGCCGACGTTCACGGAGCCGGTTGTCGATCCGGATGGCTAATGAAACCAGGGCGTCGAGAGTGGCAGGCGCTTCTCTGCAGGCTAGCTTGTCTTTGACGTCGTCGGTGAGTCCTTTAGTAAAAACCCCTGCCAGGGCCACGTCATTCCAGCCGGAGTCCGCTGCTAGTGTCCGAAACTCCACGGAATATTCAGCGGTACTCCGGGAGCCTTTTGAGATCTCTAATAAACGTCCAGCCGCAGAGCCTGCATAATCGGGGTGATCAAATACCAGTTTTAACTTTCTTTCGAATGTGTCATACGTCAGAAAACGGAGGGGGTACCTGGTCTCCTCTGCGTGTGCCCAGTCCAGAGCCCTGCCGCGCAATAACCCCACCACGTAGATGATCTTGGAGGCGTCAGAGGTGAACGTGAGCGGTTTCTGGAGAAAAACGTGACGACACTGGAGGAGGAAACCACGGCAGCACCCCAGATCCCCAGAGAACGGTGCTGGATCGGGAGCATTCGAGTCTCTGGGAGAGGCAGCTGGAGTCTGACGGAGACCCGCGGTGGTTTCCGGGGCGGCCGGCGGGGTGGTAGACGAGGCACGATTAACCAACAGCGACACCTGCGCTGTGAGATCAGACAACTGGGAGAGAAGCTGGTCCCTGGATTGGGAGAGTGTTTGTACCAGTTGTTCATGGTGTCCCAGCATCTGTCCTTGGGCACGGAGGGCCCCCACCACGGCCTCAGCGAATCCTGGCGAATCTGCTGGTCCAGCGAAGTCGGCGAAGTCCGAGGGTAGGCCAGTCCGATCTGTCATGGCTCAGGTGAGAAAGACTCCAAGTTAGACTTCACTTTGAGAACAAAGGGGTTTATTTGGACAGAGAATCCCGGAACAGTTGTGGATGGCTCGAGGCTGGTTCTCCAAGATCTGGTTCCAGGATGCGCAGGCAGACTCACACAGGCTGGACGTGGGACGGGCAGACGGGGAAGGCAGGACTGGAGAAGAGAGCAAAAGTGATTAGAAGGTTCAGACAGGTTGACACAGTGAGACGAGACGTGGGCTTAATACCACTCAAGGAGCGTTGTCGGACTGGCGCCGAGTGGCTGAAGGAATCCAGGTTATGTAGAGTGTGGTGTTGATTGATGATCAGTCCCAGCTGCGCAGGGGAGGCCGGGTCGAGCAAGTCTAGGCTGAAGGATGGGACCGGAGACAGTGGAGGGCGCCAGAGGACAGGGAGCCGCATGACACAAATATTGTCACATATCCTTGGGGCTTGCTGTCCAAGCCACTAAATTTATCCTAGCCAGTAACAAGAGCCCAGATCTTAAGAGGAGAGCTGCAGTTAACAGACGGGACCAATAGCTGGACTTTGAGCCAATTGGCTATTCTGGTATACCGAAGAGCAGGGAGTTACAGTAGTTCAGGCGGGATGCAACCAGAATGTGAACCAGGATAGCAGTACTGGTGGGTGTGAGAGATGGGCGGAGACGGGAGATATTGCGTAAGTGGAAATAGGCTGAGCGGGTGACATTAATAATGTAAGACTGATATGAAAGTGTGCTGTCAAGGATGACACCCAGACTCTTAACCTGAGGGGAGGGGGAAACTGAGGAGTTGTCAAGAGAGATGGATAAACTGTCTATTTTTGAAAGGGTGGATTTGGTGCCAATGAGGAGGAGCCCAGTTTTGTCACTGTTAAGCTTGAGGAAATTGTAAGAGAACCAGGAACTGATTTCCTGTAGGCAGTCGGTGAGGGAGATGGAGAGCTGGTCCCGGTGACAGACCCTGCTAGTCAGAGACTGAACCACAACTGGGGAATCTAACAATGTATATATATATATATATATATATATATATATATATATATATATATATATATATATATATATATATATATATAATGTAGGGGGACTCGTGTAATTTATTAATATTTTAATAAATGCCTATAGGGTGCCACCGGCTTTCTTTAAAAAGAAGGAAAAATTAAGGAGCAAATGAGTCACAATTTCTTGTGGGTTCTTGAACGAGTTGGATTGGCTGTTGGAAAATTAATCCTCAGAGTCGCTAATACGTTGTACAACATTTATTTAGACACAGACAAGAACACAAAACATATAAGACATTTATATATATAAAATGCACATCAACATCACGAATTCTTCATATTTGGCTATAGCGCATGACAGGAAATGACGATAGAGAGGAAAGGAAGGAAGAGAATCATAATAAGAAAGATGGCGTGTACGCACAGGTTGCTAATAGCTAATCTGTTATCAAAGTGAACAAATTAATAAAGAGGGGCAATTCTCGAACTAATTAGCTGCCGAATAATGGGGAAGTGTGGTCCGGACGTGGTCCGTGACACACGGACCGGTCTGAACCGTCGACAAACTGGGAGACACCAAATCTTATTCTCTGTCAGCCTTACCCTGGCGGCTTACTTGTCGTTGGCGCATCGGTTGGCACAGTTCGCAGTGGCTTTCGGGAATCGTGTTCAGCCGATGGCTCTCTGGAGGTCTCCGGACGTAGCGCGTGACTCGGGCGCTCTCTTTTCGTCTGGGTAGGCGGGTCGGTTCCGGTGGTCCGGAATCCGAGTGGCAGCTGAGACGTTTGGTGTCACAGACTTGGCTCTGGTCGGCAGGAATCAGCAGTTAAAGAGTTTGATTGCCCATCAAAAGTTGACGTGAGCCCCAAAAGAAAAGGCGGAGCAACAAAAATCAAAATTGTTAAACTAATGCAAAAAAAGGGAAGTTGGCAAAGTTCTAGGCGTGGTTTTCGGGTGTCAAACGTTGAGCGTTTAAGCACTTCATGCCGGCACGTGAGGGCTTACACAGGAAAGTTGTTATCAAAACTTTTGTTAGTTGAGATCATTCAGTGATCGTTCTAAAAAGTCATTGCGGCTCGTGAGCCAAGCTTCTGTAAAATTGAGGATGAAAAATGTGCAGAAGCAAAATCAACTATGTAAATAAAATAAAGCAACCAAATTGATTTCAGGGTGTTATCCACGCCACAAAAGTTTCAACGAAAATAAAAATGAAAAAGGAGGGAAGAGTTTCAAAAGAAAAAAAACGTAAGAGAAGAAGAGTTCAGAAGAGAGTGTAAAATTAAGAGCAGGAAAAGAGATCGAAGAGCTTGAAGAGAAGGACAAAGGACTCATCTGGCTTTTAATAACCCTGGAATATTTAATGAGCGTTTATGTAAATAAACGGGGTCTGACCAATGCTGTCCAATCAAAAGCAGGGATTTTTCCCGCGGATCCGCAGTACTGAATGCTGGGAGATGAAGTTTTGATCTTTTGTCTCTTTTCATATGGTGTCTGTAATCCACAATTTTTAAACACATTTAAACAGTTACTAACCGTCAGGGTGTGGTAACAAAACATCACAAACACAAATATCAACAGTTATGTCACAAGATAATAACGTTTAACCTTTCATTCAGAAAATTGCCTTGTGGAAGAGAGAGCTTGGTTATGATGGCATGAATCTAAATACAAAAATCATTTCACGGCTTAACTTGACAGTCTTTCTTTTTATGTGTTCGTGAACGTTATATTGTCTTCAGTTATAACATTTTAAGGCAATCAGTTGTAGTTGCTTGTCCTGTAAGAAAATTGATCTGGTTATATTGAGCTTTTAATCGTCTCCTCTCATCCTGAGGGGGGGTTGTAGAAGATTTTCTGGGTGCTCTTGTCCCACCACAGATAAGAGCCGTCTGATAGATACCAGACCTGAAGGGGCCTCTGTGCCTGGCCGCTCCACATTCCGACTTGAACCACATTCCATGAACCAGAGGTTTATAGCTTCTTAAAGTGGTTTTGGATGAGAGTTGCCATGGCAACGTGGACAATTTTGAGTTTTATAGCTACAGTGCTGGTGTCCGGTTGGTACCAGATAATGTGTGAGATGCCACATGCTGTGGGGGTTTTCTCCAGGTTGCAGGTAGAAGTAGGTGAAGGTTCACAGCTGCAGAGGCGACTTTAATTAATGAAATAAAATCCAAAGAGGGGTCCTACAATATATATATATACATATTAGGGCTGGGCAAGTTAACGCCTTATTATTGCGTTAACGCATGAATTTATTAACGCCAACATTTATCACGCGTTAACGCATGTTGCTAACATGCTTTTATTTTGAAAAGTCTCTTACTGGCTGCTGCTGCCGCTCCAGGTAAGCTAAAAACGGACATAGAAAACGGTAAAAATCTGTGAAATTTACAGTTCAGGTAGCAACTTAGGTAGCAATATTAACAATTCTGTGTGAAAAACAAAAATCTGGACTGCAACAAAACTTTCTTGTCATTCCTCCATGTTCCATCAGATCTGCTCCATGTGTTCACTGTCCTGCTGTTCTCTAGCTGGTTGCTGCAGTGTGGCTCCATCTAGTGGCACAGATGTGTAATGACAACAGAAAGTCCAGTCCTCCATTATAAAATAAATTCAGTCCTGTGGCCCGCTTTTTAATTTCGTATTTTTGATCCAAGTCTAAAATTGAAATATATATTAAAAAAACAGCCTTTTTTTTTTTTCGTTTTTTTTTTTGTTAGATTAAAACGAAAAATGTCAAAAAAAAAGTCACTTCTTTTTTTAAAAAAATATTTGATTGACAATTGAAAATGGAAAGAATGAATGATACACGGATTGGTAAAGTTACTGAACTTTAACATGGACATTTTCATTTTAAAGTTCTCCCAGACGGAGGATTCAACAGAAACAAGGTTATTTGTAACCACTGCCAAGTTGAACTCCCCCTTAAAAGTTTCTGCTGTTAGCTCAGAAATTTCCTGTTTTAATGTTCTGATTGTGCTGAGACACAATCATTTTGTTGGATTTTGTTTGTTGACTTTTTTAAAATTTTTTTATAAAAACAGGATGACATTAATGCCCTGGCAGTGGCAATAAGCTTTATTTTGTTTTACCTTTTTTAGATGAGATTTATACTAAATATGTGCTACTGATAAACACTGATGTTAAAAGTGTTTGAACAGCAAATGTTATGGCACTAAGTGACCTTTACATCACTTTTGAATTCATTATTTGATTTTGCGTATATAATGCGATTAATCTTGATTAATCAGGGAAATGATGCGATAAATCGCGATTAAAAATTTTAATCGTTGCCCAGCCCTAACATATATATATATATATATATAT
Source organism: Hirundichthys speculiger (assembly GCA_018398805.1). Lineage (NCBI taxonomy): Eukaryota > Metazoa > Chordata > Actinopteri > Beloniformes > Exocoetidae > Hirundichthys > Hirundichthys speculiger. The sequence goes on along the minus strand of JAGFBZ010000365.1, from coordinate 240,648 downwards.
ATATATATATATATATATATATATATATATATATATATATATATATATATATATATATGTTAGGGCTGGGCATATATATAGGTATATATACATATATATATAGGTATATATACCTATATATATATATATATATATATGTGTGTGTGTGTGTGGGGGGGTGTGTGTGTGTGCGTGTGTGTGTATGTACATAGTGTAAAATAATAAATAACTATTGTTGTAAAGTGCAGGTCAGATTTAAATGAATAAATGTATATTATGAGCAGAGATGTGATAAGATTTACACAGATAAGGACAGTATTTACATGATTATGACAGTATTTACATGATTATGACAGTATTTACAGGAGTGTGAGGAGGTAGTTGTTAAAAAAGAGTCTAGTGCGATTATATTATTTACATTTGGAAGAGTGTAAAGACTTAGTGGGTACTAGCCCCGTTCATTTCTTGGTGGAGTGGGGGGTTGGCGTGTGTGTAAGTGAAAGGGGGGGGGGGGGGGGGGGGGGGGGGGGGGGGGCAGAGTTCAATAGAGAAACAGCTGATGGAAAGAAGCTGTTCCTGAACCTGCTGGTTGGTGTACGGAGACTCCTATAGTGCCTCCTAGAGGGCAGGAGGGTAAACAGTCCGTGTGCTGGGTGGGAGGAGTCCTTGATGATGCTGGTTGGTGTACGGAGACTCCTGTAGCGCCTCCTAGAGAGCAGGAGGGCAAACAGTCCGTGTGCTGAGTGGGAGGAGTCCTTGATGTTGTTGGTTGGTGTACGGAGACTCCTGTAGCGCCTCCTAGAGGGCAGGAGGATAAACAATCCGTGTGCTTGGTGGCAGGAGTCCTTGATGATGCTGGTTGGTATACGGAGACTCCTGTAGCGTCTCCTAGAGGGCAGGAGGGTAAACAGTCCGTGTGCTGGGTGGGAGGAGTCCTTGATAATGCTGGTTGGTGTACAGAGACTCCTGTTGCGCCTCCTAGAGGGCAGGAGGGTAAACAGTCTGTGTGCTGGGTGGGAGGAGTCCTTGATGATGCTGGTTGGTGTACGGAGACTCCTGTAGGGCCTCCTAGAGAGCAGGAGGATAAACAGTCCGTGAACTGGGTGGGAGGAGTCCTTGATGATGCTGGTTGGTGTACGGAGACTCCTGTAGTGCCTCCTAGAGGGCAGGAGGGTAAACAGTCCGTGTGCTGGGTGGGAGGAGTCCTTGATGATGCTGGTTGCTGTACGGAGACTCCTGTAGCGCCTCCTAGAGGGCAGGAGGGTGAACAGTCTGTGTGCTGGGTGGGAGGAGTCCTTGATGATGCTGGTTGGTGTACGGAGACTCCTGTAGCGCCTCCTAGAGAGCAGGAGGGTAAACAGTCCGTGTGCTGGGTGGGAGGAGTCCTTGATGTTGTTGGTTGGTGTATGGAGACTCCTGTAGCACCTCCTAGAGGGCAGGAGGATAAACAGTCCGTGTGCTGGGTGGCAGGAGTCCTTGATGATGCTGGTTGGTGTACGGAGACTCCTGTAGCGTCTCCTAGAGGGCAGGAGGGTAAACAGTCCGTGTGCTGGGTGGGAGGAGTCCTTGATGATGCTGGTTGGTGTACGGAGACTCCTGTAGCGCCTCCTAGAGGGCAGGAGGGTGAACAGTCCGTGTGCTGGGTGGGAGGAGTCCTTGATGATGCTGGTTGGTGTACGGAGACTCCTGTAGCGCCTCCTAGAGGGCAGGAGGGTAAACAGTCCGTGTGCTGGGTGGGAGGAGTCCTTGATGATGCTGGTTGGTGTACGGAGACTCCTGTAGCGCCTCCTAGAGGGCAGGAGGATAAACAGTCCGTGTGCTGGGTGGGAGGAGTCCTTGATGATGCTGATTGCTCTCCTGAGACAACGCTTCCTGTGGATGGTGTCCATGGCAGGAAGTGGAGCTCTGGCGATGCGCTGGGCGGTTTTCACCACCCTCTACAAGGCCTTCGGTCAGCGCTGGAGCAGTTCCTGCACCAGACTGTGATCCAGTTGGTCAGGATGCTCTCGATGGTGCAGCGGTAGAAGTTCCCTAGCACGTTTGAAGAGAGGTGGTGCTTCCTCAGAGTACTCAAGAAGAAGAGGCGCTGGTGAACCTTCCACGATGATTTCTTTAGTTTTTGAGGTGTTGAGCTTCAGGTCATTGTTCTCGCACCACGCAGCCAGGTGGTCCACCTCCTCCCTGTAGGCCGACTCATCGTTGCTCCTGATGAGGCCAATCACGGTGGTGTCGTCTGCAAACTTGATGATGGCATTGGAGCCGTGAACAGGTCTGCAGTCGCGGGTGAAGAGGGAGTAGAGGAAAGGACTCAATACGCAGCCTTGTGGTGTGCCAGTGTTGATGGTGAGGGTGGAGGAGCAGTGGTGGTCTAACCAGACATGTTGACTGAATGACCCCAATCAAACCCAGTCCCCATTCATACCAGCAGCCTCATGTACTATCCTTGCGTACGCACAAAAATAGTTCCATACATAATTTTCCAAACGTTCAGATGTACACAAAGTGAAATGAACGTGAGAATGTGTGGTGCTTCTTGCACATTTCATAGGTGGCGAATGCACTTTTCTGAGGTTTTGTTGGCAACACTTGGAAGCAGGGTTATAAAAGTTTTGGATTTTTCATTAGTTTTAGTTTTTATTTAGTTTTTAGTTTAGTTTTCAAATTCAGTTAGCTTTAATTAGTTTTTAGGGCAGTTTTGCTAGTTTTCATTCATTTTTTTAATGCTTAGTTGTAGTTTAGTTTTTATTAGTTTTAGTGTTAATTTTAGTTTTATTTGAGTTCGAGTGAAGCACTGAACTTTTTGATGGCTATCGAGTCACATAGTCCAATGCGTCTTCCCACTTGTGGTGTTCCTGCGTATTTACTGACCAGCAGCTATTTGGTCACCAGTGGAAACAGTGCATTATGGTTGCTGTTCCTTCCCAGTGCTGACTGGCCTGGCTGTAGTTTCTCTTCACGTCACTTGTCCCCAACACAGACGATGTGAGATGGTCGGTACAGGCGCAAGAAGGTCTTCAACGCATCCGTACGGGCCGCCATGGAGACCAGAGGAGGTGGTGCGTCTATCCAGGCCGCCATAGGGACTGGCCCCACCCAAGAACTGGAGGCCAGAGCGAGGGCGCCAGCCCTGTCTCCTCCTGGAGGACCTTCCCATAGCCCCTGAAGAAAGCTCTGGCAGAAAGTGAGCCAGGCCAAACTAGAAAGTTCCTCCTCCTCAGAATAATCCTGGGAAGGAGGTCTTTGTTTGCCTCCCAGCAGAGAAAACCAAGGTTCACCTGTGAACTGACTGAACTGCAATCTCTGGACTAAACCAATTTTCATTTCCAAGTAGTAGAGTACACTCTCATAATCAGAAGGAGACATCACAACAGTAGATGAGAATGAGATGAGTAATGAGAACCATGGTCCTGGATTTGAAGGTGCTTATTTTAATCTCCGCTGCAACACTTCAGTCATAGCTGAAGATGGTGGCTCAATTATGCAAGCACGACTGGATCATCTACAATTATATTGTTGTTGATCTAAGATCGTATTTGCCTAAGATTAAGAGCCTCTATGATCAGATTATTTTTCTTAAGTTTTTACACCAATAAAACTTAAAAGAAAGGATACAAATATTTGCTCATGTGCAAATAAAGAAAAAGTGATGCAAGCAAAACAATGAATAAATATAGCAGTGAACCACCACATCCTTCCTCTCATCATCTACAGTTGCACTGATGGTACTTTGCCTCCCCCCACATGTGACTAAATATTTAACAGAAAGGACAAGGCATTTTTAATTTTGAATCTCTGACTGTTTTTGGTTGATAAGCAGTTAAAAAACCTTCATTAGCCCCATGTTTGTGTGTGAGGCATCTATGACAGTGATAATTCTTCCCTCCCAGCCCCCACACAGCCACGGGCCACTGGCCTGAACCACTCCAGCAGCAGAGCAGTCACAAAGATTATGCAGACCCCCCCCCTGATGTGAACATGACCTATTTCAGAACTCTGCAGAAGCCTGAAGACATTAGTGTATTTCTGCTGCCATCCTTATACCTATCTACACTATTCACTGATGATCCCGGCTTGTTTCATGCTTCAAATTTCCATGCATCATAATTTCTAAGTATTTATTGCTTGACATTTTATACTGTATCATATTTAATTATATATATGAACCGGTATTTATTTATATATAATGGTTTTTGCATGTGTACAATATTTCTTCTGCAGTACTTCTCTGCATGTCAGACCACTTTCCGACCCATAATCATTTACAGTATGATGACTGTAAAGATTACTGATAAACATGTCGGTAATTATTATTAAAAGTTTTCTTTGTATTGCAGCTCCAAAATGGATTTGAAAAGAAAAACAATGACGGTGTGATCAACATGTAGATTTTCAGGTTAATTTGAGAGTTTTCACAAAAATATGTCATTTTTACCTTTAGGAATTACAGCCTTTTTACATATCTCAATTTTCAGCAAGTAAAAAGTATTTGGACAAAGTGACATAACTGCAAATCAGCCAACAAACCTGACATAATAACTTTAGTTCTGTTGGGACAAACTGGCCAGAATTCCAGCAAACTATTGTGAGAGGCTTGTGGAAGGATACCCAAAATGTTTGATTGTATTCATAAAGTTAAAAGACAATGCTGCCAAATACTAAGGATATTACGAGAACTGAACTGCTAACTTTGAAGAAGAAAATTAAAAATATCGTTCTAGTATTTAGCAAATATAAATATTTTTGTTAATCTGAGCTGACCTAAAATATGTCAAATTTAGTCTGATTCAATTCTAAACAGTGATTTAATAAACGAAAAAAAAGGCTGAGTGTCTTTTTATACAGTGTATGTAAACTTCTGGTTTCAACTGTAACTGTAATTTTTAATACATGGATCAAAATTTCCAAAGTGTGGAGCCCATGGACATCACCAAATTCTGAATTTCCTCTCTGGAGATGTGCTGCCTGACAGCTTGTTTATGGGCTTTTCATTTCTCGAAGGAACACCATACCAGGTTAGGGTTAGGGTTAGGGTTACCATACCACACTGTCCAGTTATATGCACCATAGGTTGGCACAGCTTTTAAACCTCTGTTTCCTCCAAGTACACAGAACCTTGCTGCAAAGAGGCACCGGCAGCACCAAAAAGCCAACTTGAACATGCTCATGAGTTAGCTGTTTTAGCTTAGCTCCTGCTAACCCAGGGTGATAATTCATATTACTTTCTTTTTTTTTTCATTGTATATGAATATACAATGAATATATGAATATACAGCGTCGCAGGAATAAGTCCCCGGAGCAGCAGCGAGTAGCCTCCATGCCAGGCGTCGTCCGGGCAACGACCAATATGTGCATGGAGCACATTCTCATGTTCATTTCACTTTTAGTGCATCTGAACGTTAGCATGGAAAATGACCCACTGAACTTTTATGGGCATATGCAAGGATAGTAATGAGACCCCAGGTCTTTAAAGTCTTTAGGACATTTGCACTGTTAGTCAGCATGTGAGTAAATTAGCTTTGGTTTAACATGCTACTATCTAAACCACAAGGTTTCAAGATTACCCTGGAGCTAAACTTGAAGTTGAACCAGATTGTAGGCACAAGGACAGGTTTAAATTTCACATCCACAAAGAAAAAAAGGTAAAAAAAAAAAAAAATCAAATCATGTCCCTTTTAAAGTGTTGGGAAGCTGACAAGATGATTTCATCTCAACCACCTAGTCAAGAGTGTCTGAACTGAGCTTGGATCATAATTATAAACATGAACTTCAGGTGTGTAGTGACTCTAACACATCAGAACAGTTTGAGGGGGCTTGAGGGATGCAGAAAGTTGGTGAAGTCCCAAACAAAGCAACTCAAAGGTAGGGTGAGTATGGAAACAAATGAAATGCTTTGATGCTAACTTTCTGGGGAAGAGACTTTCTACGTGGCATTTGCATGTTCTCCTCTCCTCAGGAGTATCCTTCCTCCCACATTCCAAAAACATGCATGTTAGGTTAACTGGTGACTCTAAATCACTCACAAGAATGACTTTGACAGTGTGTGTGTGGCCCAGAGGTTGTTTATCTCAATGGGACTAACCTGGTTAAATAAAGGTTAATTGAATAAAATATATGATTATAAATAAAGCAATAAATAACAGCTAATAACTGTTGCTCGCATTTATAGACCAAACAATGATGATTCTTCCTTTTTTGCATATCTTTTTACTGCCATCTGCAATTTATGATTTCCCAGTGATTATTGCAGTTCTTAATTCTGCCTTAGATAAATGTAACAAACCCAACAGAACATATAACTGCCGATCTTCAGAAATAATTACACAGTTCATGGCATATTTTGGTCTTGGGGATTGCCCGATGATAAAATATCCAACAAACAAAGAATTCTCTTTATTCTCCAAAGCTATATTGACTTCTTCCTAATTAACAGTTAAATTATCTCAAAAATATTTGCGATCATCATTAGCGATCACACACAGATCATTCTTACCTTGAAAAAGAATAAATCTGTCAAAACCAGCAGTGGGTGGTGATTTAATTAATCACTGCTTTACAATCCCAACTTGGATTATTACATTAAATGAGAGTCTTTCCATCTTGTGATTCACCAGAAAAAGCACCAACCCTACTTTAGGAAACGTGGATGCTTAGAGTACAAATTATCTCATACTTCACTTATAAGAAAAAGAGAAAACAAGAAGAGGAAAGAAGCTTGGAAAAAATATTAAAGAATTAGAAACTATATAACTTTTCATCCCACACCTGAAATTCACTCTGATTAACAGAATTATAAATTAGTTGAACAAATACATAAACAATAGGAACACAGTTCTGAGGGGTGTACTACGAAGCAAGTTCGACACAGCAAGGCTTTCTTTGGGTGAGCTGGCTTAACAAACCTGAAACTCGCCATCAGAGATAATTGGTACCAAGACGGTGGTTATCAACTATCTTTGTTAATCGCGGCTTTCTGCTTTCTTCTCTGTGCGCGTTCACATAAAAGGGGGCGTTTGACGCGTCATTTGACGCCTATTCCGGATCAAATGGATAGACCGTGGTCCCTATATTTTAGTCAGGAGGAGCAGGTTTTAATAATGCAGGGCTATGAGGGTTTCAAAGAAATCTTTATGGCCAAAAGCAACACTGTAGGTGCAAATAAAGCCAGATAGGAGTGCTGGCAAAAAATTGCAGATTGTGTAAATTCGTAAATTATATTTATTTCACCACTTAATGCACCTTAATTAATGTCCCTCCCTCTTTTAGCATGCTTAAACTTTAAACTTAATGCAGCAGATTTAAACATTATGTAGGTCTGACTGTCCCATTATGAATGATAAATGAAAATCACTTTAGTTTTTTGCTAAATCTATGTGAAATTAATTTAAGATTTAATATTATCTGTGATACCAATATACACTCACCGGCCACTTTAATAGGTACCCTATAACCCTGGGGAATCCTATGAATGAATTATATTAAAACATTTCACATTAATTTTCCACGTCACACTGATTATCAATATAATGGACTATTAATTTATGTTACCTGCGATTTTGTAAAACGCTTCTTTTATTTGAAGCGTGGGCAGATGGCCAGGGAATACTACAAACATATTCAGCAGTTCAGTAAGAGCAAGTACAACCTTGTGAATAGCGGCATACAATATTCTGGCTCAGATTTTCTGCATCACCAACTGAATGCATCTAGGTTCCCGTGGCAAAGAAACGCACACCGTTTGCGCTACTGTGAGCGCACGGCTCCGTTTGGTGGCGCTGCCAATATATGGCTCAATCAGATTACAAATGTAACTTATTCCCTCAGCTGGAAATCTATAGCGTTCATAGAGAATATGGTCATGGGAAGCCAGCGGATCAGTCCGGTCTCTGAATACTCTCCCTCCATTGCACAATCCTGGCGCTCAGGTCAACGGGATTGTGTGAAAGTGAAAGGGAGGCGCTTTTTTATAGCCGATTTGAGCCTAAACTCTGCACATAACCTGCTCCGGACCAGGTTAAACTTACAGAGTAAATTACCATGGTGATCTAGCCAGGTTAAAAGAGAGCCACCTTCGTGGTACTGGAAATCCTGGCTTTAGACTCAACATACCTCGCTAACCCTCTAATCTCGCTTTGTAGGACACCCCTCTGGTGCAAAGACTTTTGTATGAACATTTTAAATACAACACTAAATCTGGCAAATATCTGGCTAATCAGAACAAAAGAAATAAGGAAGTTGTAAACTCAGCTGGAAACATTTTACAAACACCTAAAGTAAAGGAACTTGATAAGCCACTTACTCTAGAATTTAATAATACGTGCCAACTCAACTAATAACAAATCAACAGATCCGGACAGCTTCCCCACTGACTTTTATCAGCATTTTCTGGACATTTAAGCTATTATATTTATCTGACTAATAGCTAAAATTAAGCAAAAGTGGAACCTCTCTATAACAAAGAATACTGCTCTGATCGCTTTAATATTAAAACCTGGAAAACAAACAAACAAAAAAAAAAAACGACCATGTCTCCAAGTTATCAAACTCTGGCTCTTATTAATATGGTCACAAAAATCATCAGTGAGGCAATAGACTATGAACAGAGAATAACTCCTCTTGTGATCCATTCAGACTTTATTAAAGGAAGACTGTCCTCTAAGAACCAAAGGAAACCTTTTAATATGATTCATTGTATATCACAAGCAAGCAGCTGTAGCTTTTGATAACGGTAATGGGAAATTTCTATTTCAAACCCTTAAAATAATTTGGCTTTGGTGAATCACTAATATTAACCATCATCACAAATGA